>WNWK01004407.1:0-137500 GCA_009830355.1 Cherax destructor | reverse complement strand
TAGGAATAAATGTAAAAAAAAAAGAAATAATAAAGGTTTTTATTCATGGAACGTGTTGATGTGTATATTATTATTACTGATACATGAAGCAGAAGAAATATTCAGTTAATAAGTACACAACGAATGGCATTAGAAATGTTGATGTCACAAGCGTTAATATGTTATGGTTTCGGATATTATTGTTCCTTGAAGCGAGACCAGAAAACTTAACACAACAAAGGAACAAATGACTGTCTGAACGCGTTTTATATGTCACTTAACAATTAGAAAAATCTAAATATCGTTCATTCTTTTAAAACGTTGAGAATAAATTTTGCCAGTAATAACGTTGGTAAATAACAAACGACACAATACCGTAACTGGACCAATACACAAATAACCCGCACATGGGAGAAAAAAGCTTAGGACGACGTTTCGGTCCAAGTCGGACCGAAACGTCGTCGTAAGCTCCTCTCTCCTACATGTGGGTTATTTGTGTAACGTTGGTAAGTTAGGTCGCCAGTCAGTCGTGTTCGCAGTTTACCAAGCATTCAGTGTCACACTCTTTATATGGCATTAAAGAGCAAAGAATTTATTTATAAAATTCAGTAACACAAATATTCCATTAAAGGCGCATAAGCCTCAAGAGAAATGTTTCAGCATATTAATGTAAATTCTTCCCAGACTGACTGGCAGAATACTAAGTCTTTAGTCATTTCCAATGCGTGTATTGGCCAAAACATTAGCGAATCGTGCCTAATTAAATACCACTGGGATATAACAGTCAATAGAAGTGAATGTCCCTTTAAACTAAAATCTCATGTAGTCGGGCAAATAAAAAATAAGTTTTTAACATATAAACAAATTTACCATCAATTTTGCATACAGAGACACAGACAGACAACAGATAGACTCATAACTTCACATTTTTTTAAAGTGACTGTCTTTAGTGAGAGGAAGATCAATATATCTTCAAATATCATATTTCAAAGTAGATTCATTATCTGGGTGGGTCAGTTTAAGGGACTTCATTGCTCCAACATTTGTTACATTCACCCACAATATTTGGTCACTGGCTTAATTACAAAGCCTCTTAAAGTCAAATGATAAGGAAAGCTCACCATATACTGCCACAATGTTTTTCACTAAGAATTATGAACGTGTATATATATGTATATATAAACATTATCTCTACGTCCACAGCAGGACTCGAACCTGCAAACTCTGCATCAGAATACAAAGTACTTTACCATGAAGCCAGACCCCAGATATAAGCATGGGCGCCTAGACGAGCTAGACGGTGTTTCCCCATAACCCAGAGCACTTGACTTGTTTTCAAAGTTATTTCATCAAATCGTACCACATGCAGTGGATCTCTTTCGTTGTTCACTGTGTGTCAGGATTTGATGAAATAACTTTGAAAATAAGCTTGGTGCTCTGGGGTATGTGGAAATATCGTCTAGCTCGGGCTAGGCGCCCATAATTATATCTGGGGTCTGGCTTCGTGGTAAAGTACTGTGCACTTTAATGCAGAGTTTGTAGGTTCGAGTCCTGCTGTGGACGTAGATATAATGTTTGTAAATAATTTCGCCTGTTAGAGAATTGTTAAACACACATACACTATGTGTGTGTGTGTGTGTGTGTGTGTGTGTGTGTGTGTATATGTATGGGTGTGTATGTGTGTGTGTGTATGTGTGTGGGTGTGTATGTGTGTGGGTGTGTATGTGTGTGGGTGTGTATGTGTGTGGGTGTGTATGTGTGTGGGTGTGTATGTGTGTGGGTGTGTATGTGTGTGGTTGTGTATGTGTGTGGGTGTGTATGTGTGTGGGTGTGTATGTGTGTGGGTGTGTGTGTGTGGGTGTGTGTGTGTGGGTGTGTGTGTGGGTGTACTCACCTAATTGTGGTTGCAGGGGTCAAGACTCAGCTCCTGGCCCCGCCTCTTCACTGTCCGCTACTGGGTCCCTTCTCTCCCTGCTCCATGAGCTTATTCATACCTGGTCTTAAAGCTATGTATGGTTCCTGCCTCCACTACATCACTTGCTAGACTATTCCACTTCCTGACTACTCTATGGCTGAAGAAATGCTTCCTAACATCCCTTTGACTCATCTGAGTTTTGAACTTCTAATTGTGCCCCCTTGTTTCTGTGTCCCCTCTCTGGAACATCCTGCCACTATCTACCTTGTCAATTCCCCGCAGTATTTTGTATGTCGTTATCACGTCTCCTCTAACCCTCCTGTCCTCCAGTGTTGTCAGGCCGATTTCCCTTAACCTTTCGTCGTAGGACATTCCCCTGAGCTCTGGAACTAACCTTGTCGCAAACCTTTGCGACTAGTATGGGCCTGACGCCTGAACGATTCCTTATTAAGGTATCGGAACGCTAATCTTAGGTTTGCCAGTCGCCTATATGCTGCCGCAGTTATCTGGTTGATGTGTGCTTCCGAAGACGTGCTTGGTGTTATACTCACCCCAAGGTCTTTCTCCTTTAACTAGGTTTGCAGTCTTTGTCAACCTAGCCTGTACTCTGTCTGCTTTCTTCTTTGCCCTTCCCCGATCTTCATAACTTTGCATTTGGAGGGATTAAATTCAAGAAGCCAGTTGCTGGACCAGGTGTCCAGCATGTTTAGATCTCTTTGAAGTTTTGCCTGATCCTCATCCGATTTAATTCTCCTTGTTAATTTCACATCATCTGCGAACAGAGACACTTCTGAGTCTATCCAATCCGTCATGTCATTCACATATACCAAGAATAGCACTGGTCCTAGGACTGACCCCTGCGGGACCCCGCTCGTCACAGGCGCCCACTGTGATACCTCGTCACGTACCATGACCCGTTGTTGCCTCCCTGTCAGGTATTCTCTGATCCATTGCAGTGCCCTTCCTGTTATACACGCCTGATCCTCTAGCTTCTGCACTAATCTCATATGAGGAACTGTGTCGAAGGCCTTCCTGCAGTCCAGGAAAATGCAATCAACCCGCCCCTCTCTCTCTCTCTCGTGTCTTACCTCTGTTACTTTGTTATAGAACTCCAGGAGGTTTGTTACACAGGATTTGCCTTCCATGAATCCGTGCAGGCTGTCGTTGGTAATCCTGTGCCGTTCCAGGTGCTCCACCACTCTTCTGATGATTTTCTCCACGACTTTGCACACTATACACGTAAGTGACACTGGTCTATAGTTTATTGCTTCTTTTCTGTCTCCTTTCTTAAAAATGGGAACTAGAGTTGCCTTTTTCCATACCTCAGGTAGCTGCCCAGTTTCAAGGGATGTGTTGAATATTGTTGTTAGTGGCACACATCATCTCTGCTCCCTCCCTAAGGATCCACGGGGAGATATTGTCCGGACCCATCGCCTTTGAGGTATCAAGGTCGCTGAGCAACTTCTTCACCTCCTCCTCAGTTGTGTGTATGTCATCCAACACTTTGTATATTCCATGCTGGTGTCCCACTCTGTCCAGTCTACTCCTTCCTGCCTCCACTGTGAATACCCCCTTAAACCTCGTGTTGAGCTCCTCACATACCTCTTGGTCGTTTCTTGTGAGTTTCCCACCTTCTTTTTTCAGCCTGATCATCTGGTCTTTGACTGTTGTCTTCCTCCTAATGTGACTATACATCAGTTTCGGGTCAGACTTGACTTTCGATGCTATGTCATTTTCGTACTGTCGCTGGGCCTCCCTCCGGATCTGTGCATACTCGTTTCTAGCTCTACGACTAATCTCTTTATTTTCTTAGGTCCTTTGCCTTCAGTACTTTTTCCATGCTCTAGCACACTGAGTCTTTGCCTCCCTGCACCTTTGGTTAAACCAGGGGCTCGTCCTGGACTTCCCATTTAATTTTTTGCCTTTGGTAACAAAGGCACTTTGCTGTTGTATGTGTGGGTTAGTTACCATTTTGTCCTAGGCACATGTCGATTAGACACTAGGCCTGTTGTATATATATGTGTGTGTGTAACGAAACACTTCGAAATGTTTCGGCCCCGCCGGGAATTGAACCCAGGCCCTCCGTGCGTGAAGCAAGAGCGCTAGCCACCATGCCATGGGTGTGTGTGTGTGTGTGTGTGTGTGTGGGTGTACTCACCTAATTGTGGTTGCAGGGGTCGAGGCTCAGCTACTGGTCCCGCCTCTTCACTGATATCTACTGGGTCCTCTCTCTCCCTGCTCCATGAGATTTATCATATCTTGTCTTAAAGCTATGTATCGTTCCTGCCTCCACTACACTCGCTAGACTTCCACTTCCTGACTACTCTATGACTGAAGAAGTACTTCCTAACATCTCTTTGACTCATATGAGTCTTCAACTTCCAACTGTGACCCCTTGTTTCTGTGTCCCCTCTCTGGAGCATCCTGTCTCCGTCCACCTTGTCTATTCCACGCAGTATTTTGTATGTCGTTATCATGTCTCTCCTAACCCTCCTATCCTCCAGTGTCGTCAGGCCGATTTCCCTTAGCCTTTCTTCGTAGGACATTCCCCTTAGCTCTGGAACTAACCTTGTTGCAAACCTTTGCACTTTCTCTAATTTCTTGACGTGTGTGTGTGTGTGTGTGTGTGTGTGTGTGTGTGTGTGTGTGTGTGTGTGTGTGTGGTCCCGAATAGGTAAAACGTGCTATTTTGGCTGAAATAGCACCGCACTTCTTGCCGAATAAGGTAAGCGAAAATTTGTGTATGCAATAATTTCGCAAAAATCATTCTGAACCTAACGAAAAAAATATATTTCATTGTATTTGTTTATTATTAAATTATTGTAAACTCATCTAAAATATATTTAGTTGGATTAGGCTCAAATTAAATTGCGCTTGTTATAATAAGGTTACGTAAGATTTCTAAGGTTCTTTTGGTACAAAATCATTAGTTTTACATTAACATGAATGAAAAAAAATATATCTTTAAACGTATAAGAGCAATTTTTAGAAAGGACTGAATTTAGAATGATTTCTTGCCAAGTGACCAATTTTACCTATTCGGCACGACATATATATATATATACGACTGACACACGTCTTGGCCTGCTGACTCTGCAATGCGGTGGTTCTCAGTCTTGCTGCCCCAATTCACACTGAGTCAAGTGTATTTGCAACAGATGGTAACCGACCAATACTTTGCGCATTGCATTAACTGTGCGAGTGCACTGGATAGCATGCTTGATACAATGAAGCCAACGAGATCATTGAAAGAAATCTTGCCACAGCTCAGTACCTAGCCAAAAGGGAAACTTGGTGCGAATTTTACTGTCTAGCAATCCATGTACGCTTGCTGACCGTCCCGATGAGATACTATAATCCTTGAAGAACAGCAGACTGCTACTGTGGTACTATGCAGGTGCATCTTCCGTACCCAGAAACTATATTTAATTCGGTGTAGGTTAGTTGGATGGTGTTGCTGAGCACAGGAAAAAACAAAATATTGTTGTTCCAGCGATATAGAAGTAACCCTTGGGAAAAGAGGTGCCACAAGAGTTAACTGAACGAACTAGGCTCCACGCTCATCGATATCACTGACTACCCAATGGCTACCACCTTCCTATTCCAGTACCATAATACTTATGTATAAGAACTTACGTATATGCGGTTGCAGGGATTGAGTCTCAGCTTCTGCCTCTCATATTTCAGCCTTCTATATTCACTCTGTACGTGCCTCATGAGGTCTGTTGTACTTACTCTTAAAACTATGAGAGGAGGCTGCTTTCAAAACGTCTTTATCCAGGCTATTCAGATTCCTGATCACCCTCGACTACAGAAGTACTTCCTAACTTCCGTATGACTCATATGTCTAAAGTTCCACCTGTCCTATCACGTACTTGTTTCTCGCTTCTCTATCCCATTCTACCCTATCACCTTCCCTGAGTAATTTTCAGGTTGTTATCACGTCTCCACTGGTTCTTTCTTATTATGCCAAGTTCATTTCCTTCAGCATCTCCTCAAAGTTCCTCAGGCTTTTCAATGCTCTGGACTCGTCTCGTTGCATACCTTTTTTTTTGTATCATACTTTATTAAGTGTGGCTTCCATACTCGAATTCCATACTGCAACATGGCCTCATGCCTATGTATATATATATATATATATATATATATATATATATATATATATATATCTCAGGTAGAAGGCTGGTAGACAGCAACCGTCCAGGGAGGTACTACCGTCCTGCCAAGTGAGTGTAAAACGGAAGCCTGTAATTGTTTTAAATGATTGTAGGATTGCTGGTGTCTTTTTTTCTCTCATAAACATGCAAGGTTTCAAGTACGTCTTGCTACTTCAACTTACACTTACGTCACACTATACATGCATGTACAAGCATATATATACACACACACCCCTCTGGGTTTTCTTCTATTTATCTTACTAGTTCTTGTTCTTGTTTATTTCCTATCTCCATGGGGAAGTGGAACAGAATTCTTCCTCCGTAAGTCATGCGTGTCGTAAGAGGCAACTAAAATGCCGGGAGCAAGAGGCTTGTAACCCCTTCTCCTGTATATATTACTAAAGTTAGAAAGAGAATCTTTCGCTTTTCTGTTTGGGCCACCCCTCCTCGGTGGGATACGACCGGTTTGTTGAAAGAAGGATATATATATAGTGCCGCCGAATAGGTAAAACTTGCGATTTTGGCTTAAATAGCAACGCTCTTCTAGCCGAATGGTGTAGACGCCTGCTGTGGAAGTTAGAGGTGTAGGGCTGCGTTTCGTAGTGAGTGAGGTCTTTGATTGATGATGTGTTTATGGTGGAAACGTTGATGTTACTCTTAGCAAGTGCCCGGCGAGAATTCGTGCCAACATCACCACATGGGAGCACTATGAACTGCTTAGAGGGCTGTTCCATGGGCGATGTGTTGAGGACAGCTTGTGCCTTGAGTCTGCAATCTTGGATGAAGAAAGATGGAAACTGAAGACGTGTAGAGGCTTGGGTTATGTAAATACATTTTTCTTCAAGAAAACAAGGGCTGGAGATGCGAAGAGCTTTCAAGAAGAAGCCAATGAGGACTCCTCTTTTGGTGTGAATAAAAGTGTATAAGATCGTTCTTCTTGGCAGGTTTTCTATACACCTTGAAGAAAAGTTTGTCACTGTCGAGAGATCTGCACAGGAGGACGTCGAGGAAAGGAGGTTTGCCATCTTTTTCGAGTTCAAGTGTAAAACTTTATTGATGGTTCGGCTGCATTGATCTTGTTGAGGAAGGCCTGGATATTGAGACGTCTCGGATAGAAAACCAATGTATCATCAACGTATCTTAGCCAGGTAACGGTGTTGGGAATGAGGGTGCTGAATTTCTGTCTCTAGGTTCTCCAAGAAGAGATTGGCAAGCACAGCACTGAGCGGGCTCCCCATTGCCATCCCAAAGCTTTGTTTGTAACAGTTGTCCTGATACTAGAAGAAGTTGAAATTAACACAGAGATCCATTAGACTGATGAAATCTAGAAGAGGTAAAGGAAGGTCGTGGTTGTCACCGACACAATAGAACGTAACACTGGAAACCACAAAATTTCTAAAACATTAGCATACATGATACTCAATCAGGCAAAGCACCACCTACCCAGCAACACAGGAGTCACAGATCTCATCGTCTACCCGTCCTCATCCCAACATGACATACTTCAGGTCACCAGCGTCACTCACACCTCACTCTCCTCCTATATATACTGTCCTTCAACCTCTGTATGTTAGAAGTGATCAAGGTCCCAGTGTTTGCTTACGTGTCTTTCTAAACCATATATATATATATATATATATATATATATATATATATATATATATATATAAATAGAGATTATATATATATATATTACAAATATATATATATATATATATATATATATATATATATATATATATATATATATATATATATATATAAACATTGTCTCTATGTCCACAGCAGGAAGCAGGACTCGAACCTGCAAACTCTGTCTCAGAGTAACCAGTACTTTACCACGGATCTGGGGTCTAGCTCCGTGGTAAAGTACTGGTTACTCTGATACAGAGTTTGCAGGTTCGAGTCCTGCTGTGGAAGTAGAGACAATTTCCCATACGTGTTAGATGTATCTTCTTTCCCATGATTAGAAGCACAGCCCTTTTGACCGATATTAAAATATATTTTGATTTTAGCTAGCTCAGATACACATGTATGAGTATAGTCTCATACCAGTCGTCTCCAATTCTTCTAAGTATATATTTAGATTTCTTCCACTGCAGTTAACATGATTACCAGGATTGTGGTTTGCTGAGCACTTAGCAGTGGCAAGGCTCCACGTGATGATGAATTCATTGCCTTAAACGCCACCCCTTGAAACATGCACAAGTGGCAGTTAGTGAGGAAAAAATGTAGCAAGGTGGAGAGATATGCAGTGTCTGTGGGTATTGACATGTGCCTATTGCGTAAATGGGAACTATTAAAAGGATGTCTACATAGCTTCTTGGAGCTTATATTCACATAGCTTAGGGATTAAAGTAAATTCTCATTTCATTTAAACAATGATATGGGCTGAGAAAGATGCTTCTTTCACTGAATGTATTCCGAGAGAAAAAACTTGTGATGTATATAACCTAACACGTCTTGGTGGGAGTCATTTACTCTACTCACCTAACTGATCATTAGCTCAATGTACATTTTGATTCTAAAAAGTAATAATTGATTGCCGGAACCGCTTCCCAATACGACTTTCTTCTCCCCCCGGCAGGAGAGGTGGTCGGGTCTTGCATCGTTAGCGTCAGAAGATGAGGCGGGGCCGCTCACATGCCAGCGGCCATCAAAATGCAAAATGCTTCACTAAATCTTTCCATGGCGTCTCTTCCAAACCAGTTTCCCCTTTGCCTCCTCTTCATCGGGTGTACATAAAAGAATAGTGGTATGGGATTCCGTATCATAATGATCTGCCAGAAATATAGATCGCTTTAAGGGGACGTTAATTGAGGCTGTTATCACTGATTAAAACCAATGGTTGTTTTTAGTTTTCTAGAACAAAGGCAGTTTTTGATGGTGTATGCCTAGACAAGGGCAACGAATAATTGGGATAGGGGACGGTGCGACACTAAACAAAAGCTGGAGAGAATTGGATGTCCGGTCAACTTGTGTGACAGTCAATAAATAGGGAGTGTTGCTCCCTTCCATGACTAACTGAAGGTGGGACTGTGGTTGAAGAGAGAGGGGGGATTAGAGGGCTAAGTAGATGGAAGGTGGGGGTACGAAGGTTGGGGAGGAGGGGAAAGGCTTGATGGAAGGGAGTTCGGAAAAAAAAGAGAGAATTTAAGATGTGAATATCGGCTGCGAGTGGTTGTAAAGAAGTGTGCTAAGGAAGAAGGAGTTTAAACGGGAAAGTGAGGGAGAGAAGAGACGGATAAGAGAAGAAGAGAAAGGCGATGTTAATGGAGGAGAAGATAGAAAAGGAGGAATAGGAGGTAAAAAAAGGAGAGGAGTACGAGGGGGCGAGAAGAAAAAGAGAAGGTCGAGGAAACGCAATAGGTGAGAGAATGTTAAAGGATGTAAGAAGTGAGAGGATGTAAGAGGAAGTGAGAGGAAGTAAGAGGAAGTGAGAGGAAGTAAGAGGAAGTGAGAGGAAGTAAGAGGAAGTGAGATGAAGTAAGAGGAAGTGAGAGGAAGTAAGAGGAAGTGAGAGGAAGTAAGAGGAAGTGAAAGGATGTAAGAGGAAGTGAGAGGGTATAAGAGGATGTAAGAGGATATAAGAGAAAATAAGATGATGTAAGAGGATGTAACAGGAAGTGAGAAGAGGAAGAGACGTAAAAGACTAAGTACATCAGACAAGTGAAATTAGAGGAGAGTAACAAGTTGTGGCTACAATGCTGCCCTAACATTCACAACACTCTCAACATTCACAACACTCTCAACATTCACAACACTCAACATTCACAACACTCTCAACATTCACAACACTCAACATTCACAACACTCATTCACAACACTTCAAACACTTCTCAACATTCACAACTCACATTCACCTCAACATTCACAACACTCTCAACATTCACAACACTCAACATTCACAACACTCTCAACATTCACAACACTCTCAACATTCACAACACTCTCAACATTCACAACACTCTCAACATTCACAACACTCAACATTCACAACACTCTCAACATTCACAACACTCTCAACATTCACAACACTCTCAACATTCACAACACTCTCAACATTCACAACACTCAACATTCACAACACTCTCAACATTCACAACACTCTCAACATTCACAACACTCTCAACATTCACAACACTCTCAACATTCACAACACTCAACATTCACAACACTCTCAACATTCACAACACTCAACATTCACAACACTCTCAACATTCACAACACTCAACATTCACAACACTCCAACATTCACAACACTCTCAACATTCACAACACTATCAACATTCACAACACTCTCAACATTCACAACACTCAACATTCACAACACTCTCAACATTCACAACACTCTCAACATTCACAACACTCTCAACATTCACAACACTCTCAACATTCACAACACTCTCAACATTCACAACACTCTCAACATTCACAACACTCTCAACATTCACAACACTCTCAACATTCACAACACTCTCAACATTCACAACACTCTCAACATTCACAACACTCTCAACATTCACAACACACTCAACATTCACAACACTCAACATTCACAACACTCTCAACATTCACAACACTCAACATTCACAACACTCTCAACATTCACAACACTCTCAACATTCACAACACACTCAACATTCACAACACTCTCAACATTCACAACACTCAACATTCACAACACTCTCAACATTCACAACACTCTCAACATTCACAACACTCTCAACATTCACAACACTTAACATTCACAACACTCTCAACATTCACAACACTCAACATTCACAACACTCTCAACATTCACAACACTCAACATTCACAACACTCTCAACATTCACAACACTCTCAACATTCACAACACTCTCAACATTCACAACACTCTCAACATTCACAACACTCAACATTCACAACACTCTGAACATTCACAACACTCTCAAACATTCACAACACTCAACATTCACAACACTCTCAACATTCACAACACACTCAACATTCACAACACTCTCAACATTCACAACACTCTCAACATTCACAACACTCTCAACATTCACAACACTCTCAACATTCACAACACTCTCAACATTCACAACACTCTCAACATTCACAACACTCTCAACATTCACAACACTCTCAACATTCACAACACTCTCAACATTCACAACACACTCAACATTCACAACACTCTCAACATTCACAACACTCTCAACATTCACAACACTCTCAACATTCACAACACTCTCAACATTCACAACACTCTAAACATTCACAACACTCTCAACATTCACAACACTCTCAACATTCACAACACTCTCAACATTCACAACACTCTCAACATTCACAACACTCTCAACATTCACAACACTCTCAACATTCACAACACTCTCAACATTCACAACACTCTCAACATTCACAATGCTACAAACATTCATAATACAGTTATATGGACTTCCTTTATGATTATTATTTATATGTTCACAAGAATCTGTATTATCATTATGGTCATGCGGAGGCACTAAACCCGTAGGATGTGATAAAGCTCCATGGGCATGGCAAGTAAGCAGGTTCGATCCAAGGGCGAGGAAAATCGGATTCAATTCCATAGACGAGGAGACCTTCACCAGTATCAAGAAGGGCATTTAGATCAATTCCCTTCACTCCTAACAAACCCTTGAAGATCCTTGAATCAAGAGCCAAGTATCAACGCAACCCCCCGCTTCCCCTTTGTAGAAGCAAAAATCTATGAGCGGTAACTTTTGTGATTACTAATATTTGGACGCTTCTTCCTAACAAATTTTCAATTCACACAACGAGGACTGACACGGGTTGTATTCAAGTGGAGTTATTGGTTATATGACCGAGGCCTTCCGCTGGCTTACTTCTTCACTTTAGAAATTAATGATAACATCATTTGATGTTAAATACTTGTAGAAATATATTTTAACTCCAACTAATTTAGAAAATTCACTTGCACTCTAATACGAAGAATTAGGTATGTTATTTTAGCACGGACTGATTTTAGAATTAGGCATGTATTTTAGCACTAGTTTAAGAATTGGAAATGTAATTTTAGTAATGGATAGGTTAGGAAACAAAAATATATTTATCACTAATATAAACGGTGTATAGAGCAGCCGATGCCTTACCGTCAGTTGTATAATGTACTGTGGTGTAAAGTAGAACAGAAATCCATTACAGAATTTATGCACACTTGAGTAACATTTTGCACTAGCCAATTTAGAATCAACATGTCTCACTATGCCGATTAATTTAGGATTTAAACGTTGTATTCCTAATAATCAACAAAATGGAGAGGAAACTTGGTCTCCAAACTTTCACTACAAGGGCCATATTGTATATTTAACACATTTTCTAGACCACATCTCAAAACAAAAGGGGAACTCCATGACCCTGTCAGGGATCTGCAACTATGGTTCCACAAGCGATTTGCTTCTGGATTCGTATCAGTTTTTGGTACAATGTACCTTTGTAAACAAACATTTTTAAAAATGTAGTATGTCAAGTCCAAATATCGCACAAATTTATCTGATGAGCATTTGAAGTCAATTCTAATAATTAGCTTCTCAGGCCTGAAACCTCAGTTCAGCAATATTATGAAATAAAAACCAGTTCTATCATTCCCAGTAATCCTTCAAATTAATCTCGTGTCAGCTTTTCTCATCTGTTGTTCAGTAATTGATTATACTGTCAGACCATTCGATATTTTTACTCATATATTATTTCTGAGTATAAGTACGGTATTGTTTCTTTGTAATTGTCACATTTCTCTTTTGTTCTGAATCATATCATGATGATTACAAAAAGGATCCAAATAAAACTTATTCATTTATTTAAATTTTATTCATTTATTTATAAGACTGATTTTTCCTTTGACCCTCGAAAATGTGTGAAATATACTATGTGGCCTCGTAGTGAGAAGTTTGGGGACCCTTGCATTAACGGTATGCAATACCGATAAGTGTATCTCTAAGACACGCGTGTAACCTCTTGTCATCTGTTTTCGAAACGTTTCACCTACACAACAGAATTCATCATTCGAAAATAGTGATGCTCACTGGGAAGCGCTAAACCCATAAAAGAAAATAGAAGTTAATCATGTTTAATCCAAAGAGCAGAAGGATAGCCACAATTTCTTGGATTAAGTTATGTGTTATTGTGACTCTGGATAGAGAAGTGCACCCGTTTAGTGTTTTACAGTTTACCAACCTGCCTCTCAGCCATACATCCCGAGACTCTATTGATTAATGTTAGAATGTAAGACATTTCTCAGAGGAGTTTCATGGCAGTAGTGAAAGATTTCTGTCATACACAAACAAATGGAACCAGCCCCAGCAACAGCCCCAACATGAGCCCCATCACCAGCCCTAGCAGTAGCAGCAGCCCCAGTTGCAGCAGCAGCCCCAGCCTCAGCCCCAGCACTAGCACTAGCAGCAGCCCCAGCACCAGCCCCAGTAGCAGCAGCAGTCCCAGCAGCAGCCCCAGCACCAGCCCCAGTAGCAGCAGCAGTCCCAGCAGCAGCCCCAGCAGCAGCCTCAGCAGTATCCCAGCAGCAGCCCCAGCAGCAGCCCTAGCAGCAGCAGCATCCCCAGAAGCAGCAGCCCCAGCAGCAGTAAACCTTCCCGGTGTCAGTAGCAGCCCCCTCACCTTCCCTGCAACACTCATGACTGTTGATGACTGGCATCAGCAGGAGAGTCAGCAGATATGTCATGTAATGATTTTTACCTTCTTTGTGTGGCCCGTCTGATGATCAGGTGAGTACTGGCGTAGGTACCATCGTCAGCATCTTCACCTGAGGGCAGGTTCAGGTATCACCACCTTCAACATACTCACCTGTGGGCAGATTCAGGTATTATCACCATCACCAGCCTCACCTGAGAGCCGGCTCAGGTACCACCAACATCACCTAAGGGCCGACCCAGGTACCACCAACACCACCACCTGAGAGCGGCTCAGGTACCACCATCACCTGAGGGCCAACTCAGGCACCAGCGTCTCCATCAGCAGCCCTTCGCCACATGATTGCCTCGACATTAATCATAAAGAATCCAATTATGAGAGCGACCCAATCATTGATAAAAATACAATACAAATGGGACTAATCTTAGGAAGTGGGTGACGGCTTCCCAGAGAGCGAAAAAAAAACCCGCTGGAAAACGGATAAGATTGCTTCAAGAAATAGATTACACGCTATCTAATATTATAATTAGAATCCGCGTCCCTAATCAGACAGAGAAAGATATTGAAGATAAGGGCTTCAAAGAGTTGTTGAAGATAGTACTGTCTCGCAACTATTCCTCGGTTCATTGCGTCAGATTTTTTGACGTGGTAATCTACGTATATTTCTTAACTTTTTTAATTTGTTTTCACTTCATATCCTGGTTTAAAAAGACACGTGAGCAAACACCAGGACAGACCACGGTACGGGTGGGGTTTGAACCTCTGGCGAGTGAGTCGTAAAACTCCAGGTTAGGACATGTTTATTAGTAAAACGTTTCGGTCCTGGGACCTTGATCACTTACGTCTTTTAAAACAATTGGTTGGTATCTATAACCAAGGTTTATGCCACTTCACATCCTATTTGATTTATTTTCAGTTAGGTTAATACACACATGTTAGAGTGATGATAGCATGATTTGACATAAAAAATAAAAAGTACCGACACGATGGAAAGAGAGGTACATGCAGTGTATTGGGATCCCTTACTGACAACGTTTCGCCCACACAGTGGGCTTTATCAAGTCAAAAACAGATCTACCTGGGGTGAGAGGAGGTACGTATATATGCGACTTGAAGTGTCAGGTGAGGAAAGTTGAATTTGACGGCTGAGAAGAGGTTGGATTAGAGAAAGACCCGCCCAGCACGGCCCAGTATGACTGCAGCAGCGTTCCTTCATACTGTTGCTACGAAGTATAACCATGAAAATTTTTCCTGGCAACAAGTTCAACTATGTTGTAGAAGCCGTTGTTCTGTCTGAAATTGTAGGTTATGTAGATGAATGAAGATAAAAGATGAATACATTCAAGTACTGAAGACGTTTCACTCCTTGGTCTCTAATCACTTCAAACACATGTATCTGAAATGATCCATATCCAAAGACCGAAATGTTTTCAAAATTGGTTTCCTAAGTGAATGTAGGTTGAAGTTAGGTTGAGTGAGGTTACATAAACCCCTCAAAATGACCACAAATAAGCAATTTTTGGAAAAAAAAATGCGATAGGCCTATCGACGCCTTGGTATAGTGCTCACTGGGAAAGTTGAAATCTGCGCGTTTGTAACTCGTGGTGTAAGAATGGGTTGTACATCAGCATGTAACATGGAACTGTGATGCGACAGTCGTCAACAAGAGAGGACTGTCTGGCGACGCTGTCGTGCCGTGCGAGTCATCGTTGTATCATGTGAGTCGTTGTGCCGTGTGAGTCGTCAGTGTATAGTGAGTCGTCAGTGTGTTCTGTGTTAGTGTCGAGGACTCATCCCTGACAGTGTCCAGGACTCATCTATGACAATGTGTCCAGGACTCATCCTTGACAGTGTCCAGGACCCATCCCTCATAGCTAGTATGACGCATCCCTCTGCAATATACACACATCCTTCAATCCTTCATAGCGATATATACACATACCTCATGGTGATACATAGATATCTCTCATGGCAATATACACATCCTTCATAGCAATGTACACACAATTCTCATAGTAATACACATTCAAGCCTCAGTGGACCCTCGGTTTTCGTCGATAATTCTTTCCAGAATGCTGTTCGAGTGCCGTTACCGAACGAATTTGTTCCCATAAGGACGAATGTAAATTAGATTAGTCGTTTCAGACCCCCAAAAATACACTTACAAAAGCACTTACAAAAATACACTTACATAATTGGTCGAGTTGGGAGCTGTACGAAAACCGAGGGTCCACTTCTGTATACACATCTTTCGTATGGATATATTCACATCCTTTGTATATACATCGCTCGTCGCGATATATACGACTCCCTCATAGCAATATTTACTCATTTTTCATAACGATATGCACATCCCTGAGAAATCAAATCACAGAAGGGATGGAGATTGAACCATAGCAGGAAAGTCTTGAGGCTCGTAAGTCTGCCACAGGTTTGAACCCCACTCGTTCTGTGATTTGTTTGTAGTCGTGTTAAAGCGATTTCGTGAGACAACCCTAATAGTGATACACACATCCCTGATAGTGATACACATATCACTGATAGTGATACACACATCACTGATAGTGATTCACACATCCCTGATAGTGATACACACATCACTGATAGTGATACACACATCACTGATAGTGATACACACATCCCTGATAGTGATACACACATCCCTGATATTGATACACACATCCCTGATAGTGATACACACATCCCTGATAGTGATACACACATCCCTGATAGTGATACACACATCACTGATAGTGATACACACATCCCTGATAGTGATACACACATCACTGATAGTGATACACACATCACTGATAGTGATACACACATCACTGATAGTGATACACACATCCCTGATAGTGATACACACATCCCTGATAGTGATACACACATCACTGATAGTGATACACACATCCCTGATAGTGATACACACATCCCTGACAGTGATACACACACCCCTGATAGTGATACACACATCACTGATAGTGATACACACATCACTGATAGTGATACACACATCACTGATAGTGATGCACACATCCCTAATAGTGATACACACATCACTGATAGTGATACACACATCACTGATAGTGATACACACATCACTGATAGTGATACACACATCACTGATAGTGATACACACATCCCTGATAGTGATACACACACCCCTGATAGTGATACCCACATCACTGATAGTGATACACACATCACTGATAGTGATACACACATCACTGATAGTGATACACACATCCCTGATAGTGATACACACATCATTGATAGTGATACACATCCCTGATAGTGATACACACATCACTGATAGGGATACACACATCACTGATAGTGATACACACATCACTGATAGTGATACACATCCCTGATAGTGATACACACATCACTGATAGTGATACACACATCACTGATAGTGATACACACATCACTGATAGTGATACACACATCACTGATAGTGATACACACATCCCTGATAGTGATACACACATCACTGATATGGATACACACATCACTGATAGTGATACACACATCCCTGATAGTGATACACACATCCCTGATAGTGATACACACATCACGGATAGTGATACACACATCACTGATAGTGATACACACATCACTGATAGTGATACACACATCACTGATAGTGATACACACATCACTGATAGTGATACACACATCACTGATAGTGATACACACATCACTGAAGGGGATACACACATCACTGATAGTGATACACACATCACTGATAGTGATACACATCCCTGATAGTGATACACACATCACTGATAGTGATACACACATCACTGATAGTGATACACACATCACTGATAGTGATACACACATCACTGCTAGTGATACACATCACTGATAGTGATACACACATCACTGATAGTGATACACACATCACTGCTAGTGATACACACATCACTGATAGTGATACACACATCAATGATAGTGATACACACATCACTGATAGTGATACACATCACTGATAGTGATACACACATCACTGATAGTGATACACACATCACTGATAGTGATACACACATCACTGATAGTGATACACACATCACTGATAGTGATACACACATCACTGATAGTGATACACACATCACTGATAATGATACACACATCACTGATAGTGATACACATCACTGATAGTGATACACACATCACTGATAGTGATACACACATCACTGATAGTGATACACACATCACTGATAGTGATACACACATCACTGATAGTGATACACACATCACTGATAGTGATACACACATCCCTGATAGTGATACACATCCCTGATATGATACGCATAGCAATACACATCACTCATAGTAATACACATATTACTCATACCAATACATATATCACTCATAGCAATACATATACCACTCATAGCAATACACATATTACTAATAGCAATACACATATTACTCATAGCAATACACATATCACTCATAGCAATACACATATCACACATAGCAATACACATACCACTCATAACAATACACATACTACTCATAGCAATACACATACCACTCATAACAATACACATATCACACATAGCAATACACATACCACTCATAACAATTCACATACTACTCATAGCAATACACATACCACTCATAACAATACACATACCACTCATAACAATACACATACACATTCACCCTTCATAGCAACATAAAACATTAATCATAACCACCTACCACTCAGGCAAACCGTCACTGCCTCCTCTTTGATCGTAATCGCTTGAACCTATTTTTTGGCCTGTTTAAGCAGAGTGCAAAAGTGTGTTGTCCATCCTTATTGCAACGAGATTATGTCTTCACTTCTCATCTGCTAAGTGAGGAAGGCGGGCTTATGGTGAGCCGGAAATTTGTTGACCAACTTTGAAGCACAGGTGGCTTGAAGAATATACGTTACAATACTGTAGCTGCAGCGACTCACAACCCACAAACTGATAATGATGAGGTTATGTGATGTATCGAAAATATACTAGTTCTTTGTCTTTGTTTCATAAAGGTTTCCTATCATTTATTTTTACGTCTTGGTGAAATTTTTTGTGACCATAAACATTTTTTTTTTCAATTTCAGAAATTTATTACATCACAATGGTAACACAGCAACTGGTATCTGGAAAACAATATTTCACAAGTCCTCAGAAGAAGTCTAAAGGCGTGATAACAGTGGAGTGAGGGGCTAATTGATAGGTACATCACGCCCAATCCATCCGCCAGAGAACTGCAGTGCAAAATCGCTCACCAATGTGGAGGTTCACCTTCTTGCTGGAATTTGATATCTGCTTGCAACTGTTCTAACTGGGGAAGAGGGAATGCATAATTCTGTAGCATGTGAAGGTACACATTTCTGGAGACGGTTAGCTCTTGAAAGAGAAGTGCGCCTTTTACTCTATCGTGCTGAGTCAACACCAGATGTTGACCTTTGGTCTATTACGCAGGTCTTCATGAAGTTCATATGGGATTTGTGACCCCTATATTCGCATCTTGAGGCGGTTAACTTGCGCGGACACCTGAACTGTGGTTTCAACTAAAACATCTTTCGGTAATTGCTGGCCTCAACACTCGAGTCCATTATAGAAATGCAAATCTCAGAGCGCTGAGTCTTGTCATTCGGTTGTAATTCCTTGACTAATTGCAATTTATATGGATGAAGTCTTAATCTTTTGTGCGTGGTTTCTGTAAAAAGCAGTTCAGGCGAAGCAAAACTGCGTTGAAATGCCTCTTATATGCTAATAATAAAGCCAGAAAAACCTGGCCGTCCAATCCAAGGTCATTTGTTCTACTAGAAACTACTAGAACAACGTCATAACGCATGATTTTAGTGAAGGATTTCTTCCATATTAGAGCAGGTAATTTCGATGAAATTACCTGCGTTGTGTCTTGTGTATGGAAATGCTGCAGAAAGCAGCATTTTTATATATGTAACCAAATTGTCAAACGTTTTTGAAATAAAAAAAGGACTTCGTGAACTGTGAGTAACCACCTGTGAGTAATCTTAGTTGACGAGTCTTAGTGTGTGTGTGTGTGTGTGTGTGTGTGTATGTGTGCGTGTGTGTGCGTGTGTACTCACCTATATGTGGTTGCAGGGGTCGATTCACAGCTCCTGGCCTCTTATCTCAACTTGCGCCTGCTAGATTTACTGCCTTTTACTTTCATGGGGCCTTTCATACCTGCTCTTAAAACTATGTATATGAACTTCGAGGGCATTTCACATTTCGACTTCCCTGAGACTGAAGAAACACTGACATTCCTGTGGCTCAAATGCGTATTTATCTTGCATCTGTGCCTCAAGTACTTGTTACCCTCGTCTCAAATAGTTTGTCTTGATCTTAGCTAGTGGTTCGGACAGTGTTTCTGTTCCCTCTCACAGAATCCATGGTAACATCTCATGACCCATTGCCTTTAATGTATCCAGCTCTCTCGAAAGTGGTTGTTTTATCTCTTCCCTTAAAGATAAAAAAGGTACAATACCGTGATACTAATCTCTTTCTCCTATGTTTGGGTTATTAGAGTATCAGCGTATTGATGCTCAGTGGTCAAAGGCGTCTCGGAATTTTGGTGGTTTTCTTGTTAAGTGTGCTAAAATATCCGCGGATTCGACCCTCGGCTAGTCACATTATTATTTGCGTAAAACCATTCTTTCTTGTCAACTATTCTTTGAGCAAGTAGTGCTTTGTGTAAGCGAGTTGGCGACCAAGTATTATCCCTATCAATTTTATGTTCCCACATATATTTCAACTGTAGTCGTTGTATTTTGTTAGTCTAACTAGAATTTCCATGGACCACTGGAGTTGATGGCTTTAAACTGCAGTTGCGAAGGAACACTGCTTTTATTAATAACACAGGTGGCA
Source organism: Cherax destructor (assembly GCA_009830355.1). Classification (NCBI taxonomy): domain Eukaryota; kingdom Metazoa; phylum Arthropoda; class Malacostraca; order Decapoda; family Parastacidae; genus Cherax; species Cherax destructor. Next base: position 116,870 of record WNWK01004407.1, on the reverse strand, counting down.
GATTAAAGGCTTGTAATACCTGTTCGTAAAACTAAGTCAGCAAAGAGGAAATCAACAGAGCAGCTCAAAGGCAAGGCAAACAAAGCAGGGATATAATTCTTTACCAATGTATTCCTTCTCCATTTATGTACAATATGTACCATGTTTGTATGTACGAAGGTAATATATATCAGAGTATGTAATAGTACAATGAAGAGTCACTCAAGGCATGAGTGGACACGACCAGTGTTTGCAGGAGTTTGCTACCTGGCCAGGTAACAGGTGTCACATCAACTTGGCAGAGGTAGGGGAGGCTTCCACGTGATTGGCGGGTTTGAACTGGACAACAAGCGCAGCAGTGGGGCTCTAGAACTGCTACACTTTGAAATGCCAGTTCACTGGTCGAGAGGGCATGCCAAATGACTGTGTGACGAACGACGAATAAAAAGTATCGTACTTGGTGCTCGCCACAACTTTCAAACTGACCTTGCTGGAATCGGTAAATAGTCATTTATCAGAAAGGTGTTCATAGCCAAGTTCCACCATAAGACCATTTCCATCAGTGCAGAAACACTCACACCATTCTCCATTTGATAAGATGACGCCAAATTAGTATGGCGTACATGGCACTGAGATATTTTTGTTCCATATGCTTAAAGGCTTCATTCTTATAAGTACGATCCAAGCAATTCATCCTACTGTTTGGATAGATCCCTGACAAGGTCATGTAAATCCTCTAGAGTGATTAGGTTCTGCTGCTTCATAAAGATCAGTGTTATTAGTTTTTTAACTACTATCACGTTCAGTGTCATAAGCAACAGGTTAAACAGTGTCCTTACTATGTGTTACAGATTAAACAGTGTCCTTACTATGTGTTACAGGTTAAACAGTGTCCTTACTATGTGTTACAGGTTAAACAGTGTCCTTACTATGTGTTACAGATTAAACAGTGTCCTTACTATGTGTTACAGGTTAAACAGTGTCCTTACTATGTGTTACAGGTTAAACAGTGTCCTTACTATGTGTTACAGATTAAACAGTGTCCTTACTATGTGTTACAGGTTAAACAGTGTCCTTACTATATGTTACAGATTAAACAGTGTCCTTACTATGTGTTACAGGTTAAACAGTGTCCTTACTATGTGTTACAGGTTAAACAGTGTCCTTACTATGTGTTACAGATTAAACAGTGTCCTTACTATGTGTTACAGATTAAACAGTGTCCTTACTATGTGTTACAGGTTAAACAGTGTCCTTACTATGTGTTACAGATTAAACAGTGTCCTTACTATGTGTTACAGATTAAACAGTGTCCTTACTATGTGTTACAGGTTAAACAGTGTCCTTACTATGTGTTACAGGTTAAACAGTGTCCTTACTATGTGTTACATGTCAGTGTCCTTACTATGTGTTACAGGTTAAACAGTGTCCTTACTATGTGTTACAGGTTAAACAGTGTCCTTACTATGTGTTACAGGTTAAACAGTGTCCTTACTATGTTTCACAGTCTGGATATGTCATCGTCATCCATTTTGTTTTTCAAGAAACCGGCCACATTAACCACGCTCGAATAGCAGTTGAGGTGATTCTTCAGTTCTCGCCACACCATTGGGACTGCAAATGGCACTTTTTAAGGTTCCCCATTCAATCACTGTGTCAGTCCAGAGGTAAAAACAGTACAGTATGTGTGTGGAGCCCATGTTTTTTCTTGACCACCAGTCACGTAACCCAAGTAGCGGGTTGATTATTTACTGTCTACTTGCCACATACATAGCAAAAACTGTTAGGTAAATGTCCATTTTGTTGGGGAAGATCTCGAAGACGTTGAAGGGGAATCCAACCCTTCTCACTCATAACTAGTTGTAAGACAATGCAGAGTGGAAGGTGTCCTCTGTGCCAGGATACCGTTGTGCTACAGTGTCTGACAGATATGTTGACAAGTTGATCATTAAGACACATGCACAACAGTTAGGTATCTTTATTATTGAAACGTTTCGCCTACACAGTATGCTTCTTCAGTCAAATACAGATTCAGGAGGTGTAATAAAGATGTAATCAATCCATCATCAATAAAGATACTCAACATGAAAGAGACAACTGTGCGATAGTAGGCAGCTTTATAAGGAAACGTTTCGCCCGCCAAGAGCTATATCGATCATTTATCAAATACTGCATTGAAAAATTCGCTGGATGGTGAAATGTTTCCTTAATAAAGATGTGTCATGTCGGTTTTCTAAACAGTTTACAAGTTGCAGAATGAGAAGCTTTTGTAACATTTGGGAATGTACGTTGTGGGAACGTTTTGCCAGACATTGGCTGGACGATACGTTTCCACAGTATAGATTTCCAAATGTTGCGCAAGTGTTTCATTCTTAATAAATTTACCGTGTTGCACATGTGCCTTGTTTGAGGAGCTGCAGAGCATGTGTGTGTGCGTGTGTGTATGTGTGTCTTAAAGCTATGTATGGTTCATGCCTCCACTACATCACTTGCTAGACTATTCCACTTCCTGACAACTCTATGGCTGAAGAAATACTTCCTAACATCCCTTTGACTCATCTGAGTCTTCAACTTCCAATTGTGACCCCTTGTTTCTGTGTCCCTTCTCTGGAACATCCTGTCTCTATCCACCTTATCTATTCCACACAGTATTTTGTATGTCGTTATCATGTCTCCCCTAACCCTCCTGTCCTTTAGTGTTGTCAGGCCGATTTCCCTTAACCTTTCTTCGTAGAATATTCCCCTTAGCTCTGGAATTAACCTTGTCGCAAACCTTTGCACTTTCTCTAATTTCTTGGCGTGCTTGACCAGGTGTGGGTTCCAAACTGGCGCTGCATACTCTAGTATGGGCCTGACGTACATGCTGTACAGTGTCTTGAACGATTCCTTACTAAGGTATCGGAACGCTATTCTTAGGTTTGCCAGGCACCCATATACTGTAGCAGTTACCTGGTTGATGTGTGCTTCCGGAGACGTGCTCGGTGGCATACTCACCCCAAGATCTTTCTCCTTGAGCGAGGTTTGCAGTCTTTGGCCACCTAGCCTATACTCTGTCGGCAGTCTTCTTTGCCCGTCCCCGATCTTCATGACTTTGTATTTGGCGGGGTTAAATTTGAGAAGCCAGTTGCTGGACCAGGTGTCCAGCCTGTCCAGGTCTCTTTATAGTCCTGCCTGAGCCTCATCTGATTTAATTTTCCTCATTAACTTCACATCATCTGCGAACAGGGACACTTCTGAGTCTATCTCTTCCGTCATGCCATTCACATATACTAAAAATAGCACTGGTCCTAGGACTGACCCCTGTGGGACCCCGCTCGTCACTGGCGCCCACTGTGATACCTCAGCACGTACCATGACCCGTTGTTGCCTCCCTGTTAGGTATTCTCTGATCCACTGCAGTGCCCTTCCTGTTACACGTGCCTGATCCTCTAGCTTCTACACTAATCTCTTGTGAGGAACTGTGTGGAAGGCCTCCTTGCAGTCCAAGAAAATGCGATCAACCCACCCCTCTCTCTCGTGTCTTACTTCTGTTACTTTGTCATAGAACTCCAGAAGGTTTGTGACACAGGATTTGCCTTCCATGAAGCCGTGCTGGTCGTCGTTTATAATCTTGTTCCGTTCCAGGTGCTCCACCATTCTCCTCCTGATAATCTTCTCCATGACTTTGCATACTATACACGTCAGTGACACTGGTCTATAGTTTAGTGCCTCGGTTCTGTCTCCTTTCTTAAAAATGGGAACTACATTTGCCGTCTTCCATACCTCAGGTAGTTGCCGAGTTTCAAGGGATGTGTTGAAGATTGTGGTTAATGGCACACACAGCATCTCTGCTCCCTCTCTAAGGATCCACGGGGAGATGTTGTCCGGTCCCATCGCCTTTGAGGTATCAAGGTCATTGAGCAACTTCTTCACCTCCTCCTCAGTTGTGTGTATGTCATCCAACACTTGTTGGTATATTCCTTGTTGGTGTTCCGCTCTGTACTGTCTTCCCAGAGTCCTTTCTGTCTCCACTGTAAATACCTCCTTAAATCTCGTGTTGAGCTCCTCACATACCTCGCTGGTTCATCCTCCCCTCTCTCTCTGGTAGTGTCCCTGACATGTTGATGCATGAGGTTTTCCAGTACCACATCCATCATCTTGGCTCTCCATGTTTCAGCACCCCCATGTGGCTCCAGGTTTTCCCAATCGATCTCCCTGTGGTTGAAATCTCCCATAACCAGTAACTTTGCTCTTCTCGAGTGTGCTCTCCTTGCCACCTCAGCCAGTGTGCCCACCATTGCTCTGTTGGCCTCCTGCAGTTCTGTAGTGGGTTATACATCACTGCAATGACTACCTTATGTTCCCCAGACTGAATTGTACCTCCTATGTAATCCCTTTCACTAATCTCGTCCATACCTTCCATTTCCTCAAATCTCCATCGGTTTCTTACGAGCAGTGCAACCCCTAGTTCCCCTCTGGTCCTTCTATCTTTCCTCAGGATCTGATATCACAGTGGGAAGATTGCGTCTGTTATTGTCTCAGTGAGTTTCGTTTCTGTGACTGCTATGATGTCCGGGGACTTTTCATTGACTCTTTCATTCCACTCCTCATATTTATTCGTTATTCCATCTGTGTTCGTGTACCAAACCTTCAACTTCTTTTCTAAAACTGTGGTCCTGGTAGAATATTGGGGTTGGGGGAGCAGGAGCCCTGGTGGGGGCCAATGGGGGGTTGTGGTGGGGGTGGGGTTTGTGATGGGGGGTATGGCAGAGTGCCCATAGGGGGTTGCTGTAAGGGTGGGGTTTGTGATGTGGGGGATGGGGACAGAGGGAACAGTGTGTGTGTTGGTTTAAATTGTTCAGTTGCCTTAGGGTTGTCGTGGTTGGAGTCCTTCTGTGGGTGATTCTGGAGGGTGTGTTTGCCCTTCCACCTTGGTCTGGGTTCTTCTGCTCATCTTTTTCATTTCTTCTCGTTCCTCCTTTCGTCTTTGTACCCTCTCTTTCAGTATCATCCTTTCCTCTTGTGTTCTGTCTCGATCGAGGTACACTCTCCGGTACTACGGTTTGTCTCTCAGTCGTGCTTTCTCCTGCTGGATCATGGTTCGAGCTGATTCTGCCTTGAAAATTACTTTGAGAGGCCGTTCTCTTCCCCTTGCAAACCACCCAATTCTTCGAAAATTGTCACCTGGGTCATGTCGCCTTCACCTTTTGCTTTTACGACACCTTCAATCGTTTTTTTCTCCTCCTGTTTTCTTTTATCATAGGTTTTCCCTTCAACTTCCTGGAGCCCGTAGACAAAAAATGACCTCTTCCTTTCGTCCTCCCACTGTGTCTCCCTTTGCATCCTCTGAGATGTTTTAGTTCCTTCCATTCAAGCGTTCCTTCCTTCAGTCACTTACCTGGCTGAAGCCCCTATGCTCAGTGGTCTGTCTTTCCTGCTCATGTGTTCATGGCCACTGCAGTTGTCTGTTAGAGTCCCTGCATATAGCATAGCTACTTCATTGTCTTCAGACCTCTCATTTGTGTGTGTGTGTGTGTGTGTGTACTCACCTAGTTGTGGTTGCAGGGGTCGAGTCAAAGCTCCTGGCCCCGCGTGTCTGGCCCCTTGTGTGTACTCACCTAGTTGTGGTTGCAGTGGTCGAGTCAAAGCTCCTAGCCCCGTGTGCGCGCGCGCGCGCGCGTGCATGCATGTGTGCGTGTATGCGTGGGTGCGTGCGCGAGCCACATTTTTTTTTTTTACTCTAGTCTAAAAAGCATAGTTCTTTCTAGATGGATGTATTACCTTATGTATCTGTTCTTCTTTTGAAAGTATTGAGGCCAGTTGGTCGTTTGCCCGATACCTCTTAAGAGACTTTCTAATAAACAAGTCAAACTTGATCTGAAGATTTGAAATGTGTATGTAATCATAAGTACTACATGAATAGGTCAGCATGAAAAGAAAATCATGACAAGATCAACTGGCAAGAGGCCTACTGTCAAACAGGTCAGCTTCAAAAAAAAAAAAAAAAAAGATAGGTTGACAAACAGCTCAGCTGCCAAACATACCAATTTTAAAGAAAGTAACCAGTGAAATGGCGTTTTACAAAACATTGCATTTTCTCTTAACAACTATAATAGTTACACCCAGCAAGCTACACTCTTCACTATCAAGAAGCCATCTGCTGCCTCCAAGAAACATATGGTCAGCTTTAAGCCTTTATATTATTCTGATTACCTTCCAGCCACCACTTCAAGAATAATTCATTTTTTCCTGAGATTGTAAGGTCATTTCCCAGTATTATAAAAAAACAATGTCAGTTATTCGCATGAAATGTGTCAATCTTCGTTACGTATCCCCGAAGAGATACCTTGTAATGGTTGCTTGAACTTGTATATTTTTCTTTCATGATTTTCGTGTACCTTTGATATACCTTTGAAGAGTTTCGAGGTATATCAAAGGTACACGAAAATCATGAAAGAAAAAATATACAAGTTCAAGCAACCATTACAAGGTATCTCTTCGGGGATACGTAACGAAGATTCTTATTCCATTGTATTACTTGAGAACGCCTTATTCTCTTGGCTTTGAGTTTTCAGGGCTAGAGTACTGCAGGTGTCTTCTGGTCAGTTTTATACATACCATTCCCAGATTTGGTATCCATTAGATAACTTGAGAATTTTTTTTAAAAAACTGTGGAATAAGTCTTAGAAAAAAGTTGATTGATATTGGAATGTTCAGGCATCGAGTAACCAGATTTATTTATTTTTAAAGGGTACAGTATTGCTGTCCGTGAAATAATCTGAGTATATATTTTTTTCTTAAAGATCATCATCATTAATAACTGATAGTGAGTGATAGCGCAAAAAAGAGCCGTTACAAATACGGTAAGAAGATACGGGACACACTGCAATAAGAATAAACAACAGAAACGTCGTCATGGGTTTCAGTCTATGTGCAGGTTGTTTGTGTATATGTAGAACGACTATATGATGTTCCAACCACTTGGACTTGCGGTTTGTGATGTATGTGTGGTAGACAGATTTTACCAGAGCTTAAACGTGTTGTTAATGTGTCTACCAGTTCATTATTTATGCATTCACCTACACACACATACACAATGTATATAATAGTAGTAGGTTGGTAGACATCAACCACCCAGGGATGTACTACTGTCCTACCAGATGAGTGTAAGACAGAAATCTGTATTTGTTTTACATGATGGAAGGAGTGATGGTGTCTTTTTTGTCTCATAAACACACAAGATAACAGGTATACCTTGCTACTTTTATTTACAGTTAGGTCACATGTATGTACATGTTTAACTATACACACTTATCCGAGTTTGATTTTATGTTAATAGTTCTTGTTTTTATTATTTTTCATTTCATATCCATGGGAAAATGGAATAAGAATCTTTCCTCTGTAAGCCATGCGTGTTGTAAAAGTCAACTAAAATGCCGGGAGCAAAGGGCTAGTAATCCCCTTTCCCCGTACAGTTTACTAAAAATGAAAAGAAGAAAACCTTTAAGTTGGCATGTTTGAATGTGCGTGGATGTAGTGCGGATGATAAGAGATGATTGTGGATGTTATGAATGAAAAAAACTGGATGTCTTGGCTCTAAGTGAAACAGAACTGAAGGGGGTATGAGAGTTTCAGTGGGGAGAAATAAATGGGATTAGGTCAGAGGTTTCTAATAGAGTTAGAGCTAAGGAAAGAGTAGCAGTAATATTGAAGGATAAGTTATGGCAGGAAAAGAAGGAATATAAATGTATAAATTCAAGGATTATGTGGAGTAAAATAAGGGTCGAATGTGAAAAGTGGGTTATTGTGTTTATGCACATGGAGAAAAGAAAAGTGTAGAGGAGAGAGAGATTTTGGGAGATGTTGAGTGAGTGCGTGGGGAGTTTTGAACCAAGTGAGAGAGTACTTATGGTGAGAGACCTAAATGCTTAAGTGGGAAAATAATGTTGTGGAGGGAGTAGTAGGTAAGTTTGGGGTGTCAGGGGTAAATGAAAATTGGGACCTTTAATTGAACTATGTATAGAATGAGGTTTGGTAATAAGTAATACATATTTTAAGAACAAGAGGATAAATAAGTATACAAGATATGATATAGCACGTAATGAAAGTTGCTTGTTAAATTACGTATTGGTGGATTAAAGGTTGATGGGTAGACTTCAGGACGTGCATGTTTATAGAGGGGCAACAGATATATCGGATCATCAGTTGTAGCTACAGTTAAAGTAAGAGGGAGATGTGGCAAAAGGTAAATGGCAGCAGTGAGAGGTGAAAGTTTATAAACTAAGGGAGGAAGAAGGTAGGGTGAAATATAAACAGTTATTGGCAGAAAGGTTGGCAAGGGAGAGTATAGAATGTGAGGCAGAAGTTTGTGGCTAAAGGAGTGATTGGTAGAATGCTGAGGTAAAGGGAGTGATACAAGAGAAAAAGGTCGCTTATGGGAGGCTTTTACAAAGCAGAAGTGATATAACAAGGGTGGAGTATATGGAGAGTAAAAGAGAGATGAAGAGAGTGGGGAGAGAGTGCAAAAGGAGAGCAAATGATAGAGTGGGTGAGGCGCTGTCAACAAATTTTGCTGAGATTAAGAATTTTTTTTGGAGATAAATAGGTTAAGAAAGCCTAGGTAACAAATGGATTTGTCAGTTAAACACAGAATAGAGGAGTTAGTAGATGAGGAGCTGGAGGTATTGGGAAGATGGTTGAAATATTTTGAGAAACTGTTAAATGTTGAAGAGAGGGAGGCAGTAAATTCATGCATTAACCATTGAGGTATAACATCTTTCAGGAGTAAAAAAGAAACCGGATGTGAGTGTGAGGGAGGTGCGTGAGGCATTACGTAGAATGAAATGGGGTAAAGCAGCTGAAACTGGTGAAGTCATGACACAAATGTTAAAAAGCAGGGGGGCGAATAATTTTGGAATGGTTGGTATTTTTGTTCAATAAATGGGGAAGGCACCTAGGGATTGGCAGAGAGCGTGTATAGTTCCTTTATATAAAGGGAAGGGAGACAAAAGAGATTGTATAAAATATAGGGGAATAAGTTTACTGAGTATATCAGGTAAAGTTTATGGTAGGGTTGTTATTGAAAGAATTAGAGGTACGACTTAGAGCAGGATTGCAGATGAAGTAGGAGGCTTTAGAATGGGTTGGGGATGTGTAGACCAAGTGTTAACATTGAAGCATATAAATGAACAATATCTACATAAAGGTAGGGAAGTTTTCATTGCATTTATGGATTTAGAAAATACATGTGATAGGGTGGATAGGGGAGCAATGTGGCAGATGTTGCAAGTGTATGGAATAGGTAGTAAGTTACTACCTGACCATTCCAAAGTGAGGCTCAGGTTAATGTGTGCAGGAGAGAGGGAGATTACTTTCCAGTAAAAGTAGGCCTTATACAGGGATGTGTAATGACATCATGGTTGTTTAACATAATTATAGATGGGGTTGTAAAATAAGTATATGCTAGGGTGTTGGGGAGAGAGGTGGGATTAAATTAAGGGGAATCATATACAAAATGAGAGATGACACAGTTACTTTTCACTGATGATACTGTGCTTTTGGGAGATTTTAAAGAGACGTTGCAAAGGTTACTGGACGAGTTTGGGAGGGTGTGTAAAGTAAGAAAGTTGAAAGTGAACATAGATAAGAGTAAGGTGATGAGGGTATCAAAGGATTTAAAGAAAAACTGAATATTACATTGGAGGAGGGAATGTGGAAAACGTGAATGTGTTCAGATATTTGAGAGTGGACTTGTCAGCAGAAGGGTTTATGAAGGAAAAGGTTAACCATAAAAGTGATGAAGGAAAAATGGTGAATGGTGCACTGAGGTACCTGTGGAGATAAAAAAGCTGTCCATGGAGGCAAAGAAGAGAATGTACGAGAGTATATTGGTTCCAACACTCTTACATGGGTGTGAAGCTTGGGTTGTAAATGCTGCAGCATGAGGAGGCTGGAGGCAGTGGATAATGTCATGTCTAAGGGCAATGTGTGGTGTAAATATTATGCAGAGAATTCGTAGTGTGGAAATTGGGAAGAGATGTGGAGTTTCTAAAAGTATTAGTCAGACGGCTGAAGAGGGGTTGTTGAGGTGGTTTAGTCATTTAGAGAGGATGGAGCGAAATAAGATGATTTGGAGTGTTTATAAATCTGTATTGGAGAAGGGGTAGGGGTCGTCCAAGGAAAGAATGGAGGGAAAAGGTAAAAGAAGTTTTGTGTGTAAAGGGCTTAGACATACAGCGGGCGTGTGTGAGGGTGTTAGATAGGAGTGAATGGAAACTAATAGTTTTTGGGACCTGACGAGCTGTTGGAGTGTAAGCAAGGTAATATTTTGTGGAGGGATTCAGGGAAACCGGTTAGCCGGACTTGAGTCCTGGAGGTGGGAGGTACAATGCCTGCCCTTTAAAGGAGGGGTTTGGGATAGTGGCTGTCTGGAGTGACATCTAAACTGACGTATCTAAGCGCCTCTGCAAAGACAGTGATTAGGGGTGAATGATGGTGAAAGTGTTAAAAGTTGGTGAAAGTGTTTCTGTTTTGGGTCACCTTGCCTAGATAGGAAACGGTCGACGTGTTAAATATTCTTTTCTTTTTTCAACAAATGGGCCGTTTTCCACCGAGGCAGGGTGGCCCAAAAAGAAAAACAAAAGTTTATCTTTTTAGCTTTAGTAATGTATACAGGAGAAGGGGTTACTAGCCCATTGCTCCCGGCATTTTAGTCTACTCTTACGACACGCATGGCTTACGGAGGAAGAATTCTGTTCCACTTCCCCATGGAGATAAGAGGAAATAAGAATAAGAATTAGTAAGAAAACAGAAGAAAACCCAGAGGGGTGTGTATATATATGATTGTACATGCATAAGTAGTGTGACCTAAGTGTAAGTAGAAGTAACAAGACGTACCTGAAATCTTGCATGTTTATGAGACAAAAATAAAAGACACCAGCAATCCTACCATCATGTGAAACAATTACAGGCTTTCGTTTTACACTCACTTGTCAGGACGGTAGTAGCTCCCTGGGTGGTTACTGTCTACCAACCTAGACAGAAACCGCCCAGGGAGGTACTACCGTCCTGACAAGTGAGTTGAATATATATATATATATATATATATATATATATGTGTGTGTGTGTGTGTGTGTGTGTGTGTGTGTGTGTGTGTGTGTGTGTGTGTGTGTGTGTGTGTGTGTGTGTGTGTGTGTGTGTGTATGTATGTCATACCATATAAGCCAAACTTGCTGAATAGGCCGAACTCCCTTAAAAATTAAACTTTTCCCCCCAATTTTTTTCCAGATGGATAACTAATTTTTTCATTACAATGATATAATGATTATTATTTTTGGTTCAAAACTAACTTAGAAACCTCACCTAACCTCCCTTAAGCTAACGCAATTTTTATAAACTAAAGTCTGCTATGTATCATAAGTCAATTTAAAGGTATTTAATATTACTTCAAATTAATGATTTGCGTATATTTTTTCGTTATGTTTAGAAGGATATCCACAGATTTATGGCCAAAAAACATCATTCTGCTAACCAGTGTTTATAGTGGTAATGATAACTTATTTTTCTATGATTCTGCTTATATATATTGCACTGATAAATATATGATAATTACTGAACTCGTCGTCATATGAAGATGACCAGTGTCAGGCTAATCTAAAAACGTGGCTGACTGTGGATGAAACGTCGTGGCTGACTCTGAATGAAACGTCGTGGCTGACTGTGGATGAAACGTCGTGGCTGACTCTGAATGAAACGTCGTGGATGACTGTGAATGAAACGTCGTGGCTGACTGTGAATGAAACGTCGTGGCTGAGTGTGGATGAAACGTCGTGGCTGACTGTGGATGAAACGTCGTGGCTGACTGTGGATGAAACGTCGTGGCTGGCTGTGGATGAAACGTCGTGGCTGACTGTGGATAAAACGTCGTACGACTGTGAATAGACCGACGTATTATTGTATGCAGTTATTACCCAACCAACGGCTGGGTAATGACTACATGATTATATTCATAGGAAAGAGGTAAACAAGTATGGGTTAACAGCGCCTGGGACACAGTAGAGGGTGCAATTATGTTTCATGTAAAGGGAAGGGTAGCTCCAATTCCTTGGATCAAAAGCCTTTGACAAGTTTCAATTCGTTCCTCCTGAAGGGTGTAAGAATCACTTTGGTTTATAATTTGATCCAAAATTTTGAAGTATAACCGATAAAAATTTAATTATAATAATGTTGAATCCTGAAGAAGTAACGCATTCTTTATATCAACTGTCTTCAGCAAGGGTGTAAGGCTCGTGGTATTACCATTGTTTACACAGTTAATGGAACATCAGAGCGTCATGAACACTTGTCTATGTTAGATGATAATAACCACGTGTAGACAAAGACAGGAGAATAGCTGATATGTATATTTTTATCTCGGTTTGAGATCATCAGTAAAACAGAGTATAAAAAGAAATTCAGTGGTCACTAATCACTATAAAAAATGTAATATTCTAACTTCTAGTATTATGTTAATGAGAACCTCAGACTGGGATCAAATTGTACGGATCATCTGTCTTCCTGTGGGTTTCCTCTTATGTATTAAATTACGTTTGCGCGTAGTCTCGTACTGTATATATCATCGATACAATATAAACACACATTCGAGGCTTAACACTGCAACATTTGTTTATTCATCGTCCTGTAGCATCTGACCTATGATTACTGATTGTCTCCTAGGAAAAAAAGTCTTTTCGTTGACAATATAGTAACACAATTTGAAGGAAGAAAACCGCAGAGTAGAAATAACTTTCAAAATAATTTAGTGGATTTTTGTTTTCTGATAATTGTGTTTTACGTGCCAAGAGAAGATGACCAGCAGATTATTATTTCTTCATGGGGAAGCGGTACACCCGTAGGAATGGGAGGTAATCAGATTTGTTATAAGGAAAAAGAGAATAGTAAAAATTCCTTGGATAAATAGCCCTTCACCGACATCAAGGTAACCCCTTGAAGGAATAAAGAGTGAAATTTTATCAAATGACGTGTTCCCTCGCAAGGTTAAACTTGGTTATGCTTACTTTAACAGGATTCCCGCTGTCACACCTCTAGCATCGCTCTCTACACTGAAGGAAAAAGGGTAACTGGAGTATTAGAAATATTTTATATGATCATTTTTATTTGTTTACCAAAATTAACCAAGCATTCTAACCTAACCTAACCATGCTAAAATTTACCTAAGATCAAAAACCTTAAACGACATAACTTATCAAAGAACTTGTAAAACTTTAGTTGAATGTTTTTCTTGGAATGAGAGAATAAGTGACGACTCTTCAGGTTGTCCTCAGGTTTTCATGAAGGAAACTCACTGTCAAGCGAAATCGAGAAACTTCCAAAACAAATAACTATAAGGCTGGAAGGACTAATTCACTGGTTCCTCACAGTGTCATCTAGATGACGCTGTACACGTGAGATGGCCCATTCTCGAAAACGAAAGTTGTAATTGTTAACTGGATACAGAGAACTACTAAACAAAGGCTGTGTGACATCGGTAAGTGCTTTCAAGAATGTGCACAGATGATCCTTATCTCCCCATCCCAAACACTGAAGATACCATGAAGCACTGAACGCGCAGGTCATAGGGATAAAATATACTATGCCCAATCTTACCCTTGATTTCCAACTTAGACTATACCAGCACTTGACCCCTAAGGTAATTCACCCTCATTAAGCATCGACTTTCCCTACTACACATTCTGCCACTTACACACCCCACAAAAGACAAAAAATCAACTACTCCAGGTAGAGACACCTAAAATTCACTGGATGTCAAAGTACCCTACATATATTCAAGAACCTTCAACTAGCTAAGAAGTAAAGATGTCCTACCTCTTTCTCTTCCTCTAAGATGTCTCAAGACAAAATGTGGAAAAAAAATAAGATCAAATTAAGGTATTCAAATGAAGATGATATAACTGGAAGGTAAAATAAATGAACCAAAACAAAGGTGTCACCAGATAAAATAGGCAACATTAAAATAATATTAACAGGGTTAATAACAAAAGCAGAATTACCAGCAGGGTAACATGCAATGAAACGAGGAGAAAGTGGAATTCAAGGAATGGTATTGTTAACAAGGAAAACGTTTATTTTTGGGAAGATAGACAAAATACACGATGATAAGTTCAGAAACTATACATTACGCACAACCACAACTGTGGGACGAAAGGTAGTAGTAAATATCTACAATCCTCCACCAAACACCACGACACTGAGAGAAGGGTACGAGGATGATAATAGACACGATCAAATTCATTTAGGACTCATCAAGGAGAACCCACACACCAATGTTAATCCTGGAGGACCAGACACATGGAGAGGTAAGCTAAAAATGTAATGGAGAAATTTATGTAGCAACATATAAAGGAAACGACAAGAGAGATTTTATCCACCAGATGACCGACCCTGTACCTTAACAAGTGACAAGCCAAAGCCCGAACAGCAGAGATACATCAGGTAGAGATGGACAAGAGTCTAGTAAGCACTGGATATTGCTGGTGTTTTCGATCGAGTATGGCACCAGGACTCTTGGAAAAACTACGAACACTACGAATAGTTGAATCTGTACTTTGCCTCCTCAGTGATTACCTTCAAGGTAGATCTCTAAGAGTAGTTCTCAATGGGGATAGAGTCAACAAGATAATCTACTGGTACCAGTGTTCCACAGCATGAAAGTGTGCTTGGGCCATTGTTATGGAATCTAATTCAAGGGCCTTCAACTCGTCACAGAATCACAAGCCTATGCAGACGGCTTTACTTTGATATTTACTTATCTAAAGGAGGAAATGCCAGCTGCTCTCAGTTACATCAATCATCAGCTACATCACCCTGGGAAAAACGATGACAGATTACATTTGCTTCTGAGAAAACACAATTGATGATGGCCTCTAGGCACCATGATGGTAATGCTGGAGAAATGATAAGAATGAATGGGAGAGTGTTGGAGCCCGGGGATGAAGTTTTTGAAATGAGCTGAGTTAGGTAACAGCTCAGCTGATAGGTAGGAACTTATCCCGTAACTATTGTGAACTCAAGATGGAAAGAAGGATGAGAGAGAGAGAGAGAGAGAGAGAGAGAGAGAGAGAGACTGAGACTGAATCAGCAAGACTGGATATGTATTTGAGGAAATAAAATATGAGAAGCTCCTAGGGGCCAGCGACCATGCAGTCCTGAACATTTAAGTATCTGGTGGAAGTGAACACAGCCAGAAACACCGAAAGAGGAGGGAGAAAAAAGCCAGCCTACAAGAGAGAAATACAGAAGGATATGGGCCTGCCTCAACAACTCACAGTGATAAAGTGGAATAGAAAGAAATTTACTGCAGATATGATGGAATACCTTCTACCTGGGGCGTGCCGGGAGACGAAGCACAAATTTATACAAAAAAAAACAGGTAGTGGTAATGGTAAGAATACAGAGTCCAAAATTCAGCTAAAGATTTAGATCCACTAAGTTCAAATTTGCCCAAGCAAGGAAAACTTCAAAAAAACCACCAAAGAACAAATTATCAAGCAGAGTGATCCAAAATAAATAAACGAGGGTGAAAATAGAAATGAACAGATAATGTGAAAATTACTAAATGAAAAGGGTAAGGAAGGAACAAAATTAACTTATTGTAAACGACAAAAAGGTCTAAAAGGTAATGAATTTAAAACAATGAAGACTGAAAAAATATTCTTACATCAAAGAAAAAGTGAAGAAACTACTCAGTATGCTGGAAACATCAAACGCTGTGGAATCTGAAAATATAGTTCCACGGATTCTGAAAGAAAAAGAGAACGGTGATACTTCTTAAAATTGCGGAAAACATTGAATATAATACCAATACTAAATAAAGAAGAATCACTGAACTGGAAAACTTTATCTTTGACAAGCATGCTGCTCAAGGTAATATAGAAGATTATAAGAAAAATAGCGTATCATCAGGAGAATACACTAATATAGATAACGAGAATGGTTTTAGAGAGGAAAAATCAAGGTTTACAAACCTACTGGAGCTCTTCGACAGCAACAGTGATAACGTAATCAAACGAAAGGTGGGTGAAATGCATATTTCTGTACAGTAACAAGAGATCTGATAATGTTCCACACCAGCAGGAATATGTATATTTTTAGGGATACATGCGTAATGCACATGAGTATAGAACCTACATAGCAGGTACAATCACGACTGAGGGACCAAATGTAACAGTAGCCAAGAAAACAGGAGAGGCACTACCATAGATCACATAATACATAAATGGAAGGAGACGGAGTGATGATAAAATGAGGAGTTATTAGAACTGGCAGAGGTGACAAATGGTATCCCAGGAGTTTAATACTTGGACCTGAGATGTTTCTCATACACGTTACATAAACGACATACCAAATGAGAAAGTATTACAATTCGCTGTTTGCAGAGAAAATAAAAACTGGAGACAGCATGGAAAGGCTACAAGAGGATTTGGACAGTCTCCAGTTACGATCATACAAAAGGATACTGGAATTCAGTCTCAAAAAGTGCCAAGTTTTAATTATTGGTGAAGTTCAAAGAAGACTAGTGACTGGGCATAGACTGTTGAGAGACAGAAGCTACAAACCTTGAACAAAGAGAAGGACCTTGTGGTAAGCTTAATAATTCTGAGAATATAGCTGGAAGCATAGCAGAAGGACATGACTGCAGTATATGCCCGCCAGCAAACTTGATGACGGACTCTGAGAATCTCAACACAAAATCATTCAATACCCGATGTATGTCAGAAGAATCAGAGTATACAGCCACTGTTTGGAGTTTACACCTGAACATGCACATGAAAGAACCAGAGAGAGTCCAGAGCTGAGCGGGCTGACCTGCGATGAAATGATAAAAGAACTGAATCTGATTACCAGAGAAGACGAACCAGGTATGATTTTGAAGGGACAAACTGAATGAAAAGCGAGAACCAAGACTGCAAGAAGCCAACTGTAAGTTAAAAGTGCGAAGAAGTCACAGTGACGGTAGGCAGTACTTTCTTAGCCTACGAGTGGTCGGGAAGTGGAATGACTTAGGGAAGGAAAAGGGGGAAGTAAATGCCATACACAGCTTTACGGTTAGTATTAAAGTGATCGTGAGGCAAGATTAGTGAAAGCAGTTGAGGCCAAACGATGGAACTCAGACACCCGCAACCACTAATATGTATCTTCATACCCCCCCTCCCACGCACACGCACACGCCAGGAGCTATGTCTCGACCCCTGCAACCACAACTAGGTGAGTACACTCAGGAGCTGTGAAGGCGAGGCTAGGAGATGACTCGACCCCTGCAACCACAACTAAATTAGTACACACACACACACACACACACACACACACACACACACACGCACGCCCACACTGCCTAGGGAATCAAAGGCTGCAAAATTTACTCAAGGATAAGAATCTTGGGGTGAGCATCATACCGAGCACATCTCTTGAGGTGCACATCAACCAAATAACCGCTGCAGCACATGGGCTCCTTGCAAATCTAAGAATAGCGTTTCGACATCTAAGTACACCCTGTCTGTCAAGCCATATTGGTGTATACAGCACCAGTATGGAACGCACACCAGGTCAAACACGTCAAGAAATTGGAAAAAGTGTAAAGGTTTTCAATACGCCCAGTCCCTGAGCTAAGGGGTATGTATGTCCTATGAGAAGAGGTTAAGGAACTGAGCCAGCCAACACTGGAGGATAGGGGACAAGATAACTTACAGGAATTGACAAGATGGACAGGGCCAGAATGTTTCAGAGATTGGACACAGGAACAAGTGGACCTAGCTATTAGTTAATAACTCATATGAGTCATAGGGGTGTTAGGAAGTATTTTTTCAGCCTTAGAGCTGTTAGTAAGGGGAACAATGTGGAGAGTGAGGGGTGAAGGCAGGATCCATACATAGCTTTAATATGAGGTACGATACGGCTTTTGGAACAGGGAGAGAGTGACCTAGTAGCGACTAGCAAAGAGGCGGGGCCAGGAGCTGTGAATCGACCCCTGCAACCACAAATACATTAGTATAAATTGGTGAGTACTCACACACACACACACACACACAGGCACTACAATGGATCAGGGAATACCTGTCAGGAAGACAACAGCGAGTCATGGTACGTGGCGAGGTGTCAGAGCGGGCGCTTGTAACGAGCGGGGTGCCACAGGGATCAGTCCTGGGTCCGGTGCTGTTTCTGGTATTTGTGAACGACATGACAGAAGGAATAGAATCCGAAGTGTCCCTGTTTGCAGATGATGTGAAGTTGATGAGAAGAATTCAATCGGAAGAGGGCCAGGCAGAACTACAGAGGGATCTGGACAGGCTGCAAGCCTGGTCCAGCAACTGGCTCTTGGAATTCAACCCCACCAAGTGCAAAGTCATGAAGATTGGAGAAGGGCAAAGAAGACCACAGACGGAGTATTGTCTAGGGGGCCAGAGACTACAAACCTCACTCAAGGAAAAGGATCTTGGGGCGAGTATAACACCGGACACATCTCTTGAGGCGCACATCAACCAAATAACTGCTGCAGCATACGGACGCCTAGCAAACCTAAGAACAGCATTCCGACATCTTAATAAGGAGTCATTCAGGACCCTGTACACTGTGTACGTTAGGCCCATACTGAAGTATACAGTGCCAGTTTGGAACTCTCACCTAGCCAAGCATGTAAGGAAACTAGAAAAAGTACAGAGGTTTGCAACAAGACTAGTCCCGGAGCTAAGGGGTATGTCCTACGAGGAGAGGTTACGGGAAATCGACCTGACGACATTGGAAGATAGGAGGGATAGAGGGGATATGATAACGACATATAAAATACTAAGAGGAATCGATAAGGTAGACAGAGACAGAATGTTCCAGAGGTGGGACACAGATGAACCACAGGGATGTTAGGAAGTATTTCTTCAGTCACTGAGTTGTCAGGAAGTGGAATAGTCTGGGAAGTGATGTAGTGGAGGCAGGATCCATACATAGCTTTAAGAAGAGGTATGATAAAGCTCATGGAGCGGGTAGGGTGACCGAGTAGCGGCCAGTGAAGAGGTTGCCCTGCAACCACAACTAGGTGAGTACAACTAGGTGAGTACAACTAGGTGAGTACAACTAGGTGAGTACAACTAGGTGAGTACACACACACACACAGTCAGGACGAACCAGCAAACAAATCGCTGAGTACACATAAAAACACATAACAATGGGAAATCCACTCTACTAAATATAATGGAAATATTCGAGAGAATAACTGATTGGGGAAGAAATTAAAGGGTGGATAGATTAACTATTTTTCGACAGAATGAAGAGTAATGCGCATAAAACATATATATTGACAAAAAAGAGGACCAAAGAAATAAGGAATGAAATAAAATGAATTAAGTGGCAGTCACAATAGAGATTCATGAAGATTGAACCGGTTACTAAAAAGTGTGTATTAGAAGTTATTCCAAGAAAATGTGGATATTGAAAATGATGCTAAGATAACGGAGACTAAAAACAAAATCTTTCATTGGAGAAACTCAACACAATAAGGTCAATAATAATTAAGACCTGGAGGTAAACATCATGTCCAACATGTCTCCTGAAGCATTCATAAACAGATTATCAACAGTGTATCTCACACTGATAAATTTAAGAACACGCTTCAGAAACTGAATAAAGTACTATACGCTGAATATGCAAGGTCATTACTTGAATACGTAGCACTAGTGTTGAGCCTACTCGCAGTAAACAAAAAAAATGAAGGAGAGAGGACTATCACCAGCATAGTAAATGTGAAAATGATGTTATGAAGTCTGAACGAACGAGATCATATGTTACTGGAAGAATGGTGACAAGGAGACATGATAAAGATATGCAAAATACTCCTGTATATAGCTAGGATGGACAGTTTACCATGATAAATACCAGGAAGACAAAAATGAGGAATCGACATAGTGGAGTGTAATCAGTTCAAAGCTTTAAACGCTGATATATGGCAGAGATAAATTACGTGAGGCAATGGAAAACTAAAGATGCAGGCCCAAGAGCTGGAGCTCAACACTTGAAAACTTAGGCAGGCAATGACAAGCAGCAGGATAAAGTCAGAATAAAGTTCCCGGCAACAGCTGCTGCTTGGAAGCAGAGCGAGCGTGTACCACTGCATCATTAGCAGGAAGCACTGACGTGAGCAACATCGTACAGCCAACACACAAATGAAAAAATAATAACGTACGAGAGCTGCCACCAAGGGCAGTATGTCTCCCCGAGCGTCACACTCGGCACATCAGATAACAAGACGGCCGTAAAAGACTGCCAAAGTAATGCTTAGACTGTCAATTAGGCACAGTCGAGTGAACAATTAGTTAGACACGAAACTCCAAACCAATAGCAAAGGAAAAATTAATATATATTTTATAAAGCTATAAACGTTAATTTACCCCCCCCCCTCCCTTCTACATAAACGCTTCAGGATTTCATTATTAATTTGAGCTGTCAAATACTTATCGATTAGGAGACAGGCGATTTTTTAAGAGTCAAAATGTGTCACCGAGCTATCATCAGGAATCGTTGGCTCAACCTAAGTTATTGACCTCACGGGCTTAGCTGTGGGAGTCATCTCTCATCCCGACAATACATCCAAACTACATCTCAACGTTTTTAATCTTTTAGTTCAAGTTTGGCTACATTATACAAGTTTAATGACAATAAACACACCGATACCGATACTTTTTAATAACTTTTTTCAGTTTTAAAATAATGATTTCTAAGTTCATTATAAATGAGGGACTGCATAATTACTGCTCAATAGGTATTAAATAACCAAAGTCATTACTCATTACTAATGACTGGCACCCCCGTGAGGCTTACAAAATGAAAAAAGAAGACCAAGAATTTCTGAATCTACTTATATACTTCGTAATCGGATGAAAACAATCACAAATCAAATTCTAAAATAAAAGTCTGAACACTTTCCAGTTATATTAAACATGAAATTAAAACATCCAACACTATCATCATAGTGATTATATTTAAAGATTTTAAACGCTTTGAAAACTTTAACAAGTGGAAATTAAAAAAGATAAATTACATTTCAGAACTTGAACAACTTGAACTTAGTATTCTACTGAGTTAACCGACACATTTCCATTAAAAGGTTTAATTTTTTAAACTATAAAGAAACAATGAAAAATATAAAAATAATGCATGACACTAGTACCTGAAATTAAAAATAATAACAACATCTATCAATTTTCAGAAGTTAATCTGTTCCTATAAAAAGAGTAGATGTTTCTCCAGTGCTGAACAATTTTTTTAGTCTCTCAAAGAATAAAAAAGCACAATACCGTGATTGGACATAGGAGACCGAAGCTTATGACGACGTTTCGATCCGTCTAGTCACAGAGAAGTGCGAAGGGTTTATATGATAATATACTGTCCAGGATAAAAGCCCTCACACGGGTCTTCTCCAAATGGTGACCCTTCACTGGCTCCCAAAGGAGTGTCGGAATTTGTACAAGTAATATACAGTTTACAACCCTTTGACAGGGGCAGCCCTATGCAAGGGCACAGCTATAATAGTCGCAGACGACCTGTAGCCGGGGTACAGCACGTCTTTGGTCCAAGTGGTATCTTCGGTCTGGTGTGTACGATGGTGAGAGTCAACTCCACAGACCCGTCTGCTACCTTCTCCACTAACACAGAGCTCGTAGAGAGTATAAGAAGTGCTGGTATAGGGTTTAATCTCTGGTATATCAGGGATATGAGGCTCTCAACTCTCAAAAGCTCTGCTCCATTTGAGCCATTCCTGGCACTCGGGCCACAGCCCGAGTGCTTGAGTGACACAGGTTTTCTGGAGGTTTCTGGGTGCAAAGGAAAGGAGCCAGAATATATGCAAGAGGGGGCGGGAGATGTTAATGGTAGAATCAGAGGAGGGAGTAGGAATATTTTAGTACTACTACTACTACTACCACTGCTGCTATACTACTTCCTTCTCCCGTTCTAGCAGTCCCGTTCCTTGTGCCCCTTTCATATATATTGGCTCCCGTCCCGTTGCTCTTTTGTGTGTGACTCGTTAATGGTCCAAGTTGGACCAAAATGTCAGGATAAGCTTTCGTCTCCTATGTGCGAGTTATTTGTGTACTTTCCCTCTCTGTTTAAATGGAAAGTTAACTAAGATATTTACTGGCTAGGTTTGCCAGAGATGGAAGAATTATTATATTTTCTTTCCGCTAGTCCAGTGAATTTCCTTCTTCAGGCAATATAGCCATTGCTAAATATTTATTTGTTTTCTTTTTTGGAGGTAACACGAATACCGTCATGTTTATTTATTATTGTGATTTGTAAAAGAGAACGTTTGGTATGCCCAGAGCTAGGCCCAGAGCCAGGCCCAGAGCCAGGCCCAGAGCCAGGCCCAGAGCCAGGCCCAGAGCCAGGCCCAGAGCCAGGCCCAGAGCCAGGCTCTGGGCCTGACTTTGAATACAATCATGGATGAGTAGTTGAAATATGTGTACTGTGTTGGTGAGTGTTATGTAGGTTGCTGCTATATTGTATTCTCCTTTAAAAAGGCTTTATTGACGGGGTAAAACAAGGTTTGGCAATATAAAATAATTGTGTTTTATGATGTGGAATAAGAACTCTTAAGTTTTTTAAAAATATGTCAGCTGTTTGTTTTTCGTAAAGTGACGTCGTGGCGTCACAACCGAGGGAAAGATGGAACATGGAGGACATGACACGAAACACACGTAGTCGTGTGTGTTATTGTGAGGCGGTGACCACACCTGTGGGTAATATATGGCGTTTATTTTAGGCTAACGAAGGTCCTAAAATTTACCTCACAGCTTACGCTCCGGCTGTGAGTTTATGTTTGCTGAGGGTATGCAGGAGTGTTTAACTAAAGTAATTATCTTGATATTGAGGATAGATTATGGTGGTGGTTTTGGAATTTATGTACTGTTTCTTAAAATATATGTTTATTTTCTTAAAATAGGATACATTTAAACTTCGTTGATGATTAAACATTGTGTTTTTAAATCCTGTCTTGGCCACCTGTTTAGCACTTTTTTGAGATTACAAGGGAGTCTGACCCTAAGCTGGGTTTTCTTCTAATATATTTTTTTAATTATGAAAAATTTATTTTTCCCCTAAACAACTGTTTATGCCTAGAGGTCACACGACTTCGTAACATGGGAGTAATGTCTGGGAGAATTATCAAATTATTGTGGTAATTCAGTTTTAAAACCTAGAAGGGCCAATAATTATTATATTTCAGGGACACCTGGAGGCCAGGTTGTTCTCAGTGCAATGTTTGATCACAAGATCAAACACTGTATCTGTTGCATATAATAATCACTCTTTCAGGTATAATCATAATATATTTATATTTGCCTCATATTATTTGTGTTAGGTTGGGAAGTTTTAGGGGGTTATTTCATGACAGTAATTCCTTATAAATGTACTAAATTTTGAGTCCCTGACAATTTGTGATTGGTTATTTTGCATCAACAGCTTTCTGCTAGGATACTAAGAAAGCTTTTTTTTTCTGGAGTCTTTTAGTATTTACAATATCTCTGGTAACAGTAGGGAACCTAGCACTGACAAGGACCTTGGAAAAGGCTTCTCTGGTGAACATCTCACTGATAATGATGCAAGTAATGAAGCTGAGATTTTAAGGAATAAATTAACCCTAATTATTGAAGAAAACGTCCTGAAGAGGATTGAACGTATGAAGCTCCGGGAGGAAAAGAAGTCAGCAATCCTTAGAGCAGAAGAGAGAGAGAGAGAGAGAGAGAGAGAGAGAGAGAGAGAGAGAGAGAGAGAGAGAGAGAGAGAGAGAGAGAGAGAGTTTAATTCTCAACAGAGAATAGGGCGTAAGGCAGTTATTTAATTTAGCAAAAACTAAAATTTATTCTCAGATTTTTGTAGAAAGACCAAGACAAAATTTTCTCATTATTTGAGAAAACTACTAGGTCACAAAAGTGGTCAGACAATAAATGGGCGACATTAGCACGAACTCAGTTAATAGGTAAAGGGTTGCAAGCGGTGATTTCTCTAGAAAACATGAATTGTCGGATTATGAGAAAGTGAATGAGGTAGTTTTGCTTGCTTGTCAGTTATTGCCAGAAAAGTACAGGCTAAAGGTTCAGGTGGAATACTGAAAGATGTCGCAGCTGACCAAATGGTATCACTCCAAAGACGTGGTAGGTCATTATGAGGGTGTAGTTGCTTAAATATTTTAGAGGATCTTTTGATATCTTGAGACGGATCTGAATGATTTTAGCCATGCCTTGGTGCTGGGGTCTCAGTTCTTAGCTAAAGAAAAATTGGGAAGTAGTTACCGGACAGAACATAGTAATAATAATAATCTTTCTCCACAAACCAATAGAGGTAGAAAATGTCAGAAGATTGAACCTAATTTTTGCCACCCTCACATTCAATAATATGGATCATGATCCGTCTTCAACTATGTGTCGAGAATCATTTCACTGTACAGCAGTTTCAATGTCTCTAACATTCAGTGTTGTGAATGATGAAGATAAAAGAGACTCGCCAATTCCAGAAACTGGTTGCAATAAAATAGTGCTACCTGATAAATACAAAACAGTGCCTCACCTTTCTGTCAGACAGAATACTCTATCTCAAGAATGTTCAATGATCACTCTTTATGACCAAGATATTTTTTCCGAAAAGATCTCAAAGGAAGAAGAATAGCCAAAAAAGGCGGCTTCTGTGTTTGAAGAAAAAAAATGCAGAATGAAGACCCTAATATCACATGGTATGTTCATCAAAATGTCCATGATATCAACAGTGTCCCTTTTCTTGTGGTATCCTTGCCCTTTTTAAACAATCAAATGACCTAGCAATGATCTTGCAGGCTATGTAGTTGGTTATGAGGAGCACAGCCTTCCAAACCCAGGGCAGGTGCCTGTGTGCAATGGAGACCAGACAGTGTAGACAATGATGAAAAAGCTTCAATGGACTTACCCTCGTATAGACGGTAACATGGTCGTTATGTTAAGAGGACTCCACTTAGAAAAGCAAATCTTAATATCTCTTGATGATCTCTTACAAGGTTTTGGTTGGTCATCATTTTGGACTCTCCTTATAAAGTTCCAGGTAATCGTGTAGATTCTCATTCGATCTCAAAGAGACACCAACTTTTCTTTATATCTGGACATTTTGAATGATGTCAAGGAAAGAGAAAGCTGTTGGGGTTTCCTGTGGAAAATATTAGTGGAAAAACTCAAAACCGAAAATATATGGAGAGAAGAGTTAACCTTAAATGAATAAAAATGAATAAAATGAATAAAATGAATAAAAATAAATGGACTAAGCAAAGCTAAACATTAAAATAAAATTATTCCTCCACGCAGAAAAGCAACTTCACATCTGCGAGGATGTCTTTGGAGACATATATGTCAGGGAAAATTGTTGACGTTCTGCATAAGGTTATGAAACTAATAGATGTAGCTGGAGTGTCAAGAGTCCTCCGATGTAACAAGAAGATCAGTTGATGAGTTAGTGAAGGTTGACCAGGTGTAAACAAGGTCGTACAGACTCCCCGTGCTACAGGCAGTTTACCAGAAGGCAATTATTGAGTTATGAGAAGGTTGTTAGAAGCCTCTGCGAAGTCTAAACAGCTCCGTAGAGATAGGTCTAGATTTCATAGCGTAGGAAGTCTATATGAAAACACAAAAAAGTCTTTGGCCAAATCAAGTGTAGAGAACAAGTCGATATTTTCAAAAATCCCGTTCCCCTCCAAGTCTCTCTCCACGGGGGACCAAGCCAAGAATTGAGGATTGGGAGAAAACGAAAGATTAAAATACATAAAAGGAAGTCTAATTGGAGCCAACCAGATGTAAGAAAATCGCAACACTCAAATAATAATCTTACCTGTACTGCAGGGCGGGAGTAGATGAAGTGGAGAGACAAAAGTCACCGCGTCTAAAGAGAGAACAATAAGGACAGAAGAGAAACCTTTCGCCCTTTTGCCACCTCGAGAGAACTTCAGACCCCAACTAACGGACTAGTCATACGAAACATATATTATTAACCTTGTATTCTTTACTCAGGCTCTTACACCTGTTCTTCTCCTCCAATAGCAGCACGTATGCTCGCTGGGCTTCTGTTTTTATCCAAGCTCCTAAAGAATTACCAGAAAAAACTTTAAAGGCCTTCAAGGAATGGAACTATGTCATGAAATGATCACAGTAGCAATTTCCAGCAACTGAACAAAGTATTGAATAGTTCTGGAAGAGTGATTGGACTAACTTAAAATAGAGCATCCCCTGTTAAATGGTCCCTGTGTGGTCCATTGGTAAGGAAGTTTCTTCAGGATATCGGGGAAAGATTGCACAGACCAGAAATCAGATTTCTTTCGTCATGATGAGGGGAGAAAAGCAAGAGACTAACTTTTTCACTCATGTCCAAAACTTTGGTTGGAAACGTTTGTGCTAACAATGATTCAGTCGTAAATTTTGGAAAGCGAGGACAAGAGCAGTACAGCAGCTTTTTGAAAGGTGTCATCATTGATAAGAAAAAAGTAATTTGAGGACCCTTTTACAAAGAACTCTTTTCTTTTTACATAAAAATCAACAATGATGAGCAAGAAAACGGAAATTCAGTTCTTCAAGAGCTCCAGCTCAATCTCCACCCAAATTCACATTGCAAGAGATACAAGTATAGTGATCGTAGCTCGTTCTTCTCCTATAAGACTCAAGGTTTTCCTTCATTCATGACAAAGAATGAAAAAGTGATATATCATTCAAAGATGTCGGATATCATCGAGTGTCTTGAGAAAGAAATTAATTATTTCATGATTGCCTCGTTGTAGATGGTGGAGCACCTATCCACGCGCTAGTTCCCCGAGGGCGAGTTTCAATTTTTAGAAACTACAAAGATAGGTGTTTCAAGAAGCACATTCAAATCGAGCTTAGGAAAGTCTCCTCTCTCAATGATGCTTGGGACACCTATTGACAAGAATCCATCAAAGATGACACCACATCATTACGAGGAACAGATGTGCGTTTAAAAGTTGGCGTGATGGTGAAAATACATGGAAAATGGTCTGAGTTCCTCAACGACAGCAAAAATGAAGTAGAACTCTTTCACTACTTTGGAGAAGATCCAGTCGAGACCCAGTGCTCTCCAGGATCTATACATCTCTAGTACTGATGGTAAGACAGTCAAGCAGTGAGGACCAGCCCAATACATGGAAGAAGAATTCTATCAAGAAAAAGAAGACACAAGACTCGTGCTTCACATTCTTCATGATCTCAGGATAGGCCATTTAAACATTTTGGTGAGAACCTATGACTATGATGTGATCATTTTTACCTGTCATTTTCCTATTTGACGCCACATTTGTTACCAACTGTGAAGTTTCTGTAGCTATGGCACTGGGAGGCTTCAACATATGAACATTAGGGACATTACTGAAACTTTAAATACTAAGGTATATAGTGCCCCTCCTCTCTTTGCTGCAGTCACTAACCGTGATTCAACTCCTATCCCGAGAGGCAGTTCAAAACGCCTTTGTTTCAAAGCCTTGCAGAAGTGCCTTGATAATGTCACATGATGGTGGCTAGCGCTCTTGCTTCACGCACGGAGGGCCCGGGTTCAATTCCCGGCGGGGCCGAAACATTTCGAAGTGTTTCCTTACACACATACACACACACACATATATACAACAGGCCTAGTGTCTAATCGATATGTGCCTAGGACAAAATGGTAATTGAGGCTATGGGTTCCATCCAGACCATTAATGAATTGAAAATGGTAAGCTCTTCAATTCCTCGAGCATTTCGTTTAGGTCTATAGTGAAAAGTAACAGTTGGGTGGACCACATCAGGAACCAGTTGTTCTGTCAACGAAATCAGAATGTAGAGATGATTCCATCGTCTCAAAAAGCTCTGTATGACCACTGTCAAAGGGCCGTACAACTTGCCAGCACTTAGTTTTCTGCCAATGATCCACTAGTTCTAAAACCAGTCTCCGCCCTTCAAGCTTGTTCCACAGTGTGTGCCCCAGGAAAAATGCTTGGAAATACGCTCACTCCGCGGTCATTCTCTTTCAGGAAGATTTGCAGCCATTTTCCCCTGAGCCTGTACATTGTTTCCGGTCTTCATTGTTTTTCCTAGATCTTCATAACTAAACATTTGCGAGGGTTAAATTCTAATAGCCACTTGTCAGACCAATTCTGTAGCTTGTCCAAACACATTTATAGTCTTTCCTGGTTATATTCGCCTCAGGAAAACTGCATAATCTGCGAACAAAGACACCTATGACTCGATTTTTTGTGTTATGTCGTTTACATGCACAAGAGAAAGTGCTGGTCCAAGTAATGACTCTTGTGGAACCCCGCTCGTCACATTCGTCCATCCCGACAACTCCTTCTGGACAATAACTCGCTGCTTACTTCCTGTTAAGTATTCCTTGATCAACTGTAGTGCTTTCCCTTTTATTCCTGGGTGCTCGTCTCGTATTTGTCCCAGCTTCTTGTGAGGTACTGTATCGAACGCCTTCTTAGAGTCAAACAATATACAGCCCACGCATCCCTCTCTTTTCTGCCTAATTTTTCTTACCTTACTTTAGAACTAACTCTAGCAGATTTGCGAGACAGGATTTACAATCTCTAAAACCGAGGTAGATGTTGTTTACGAATCAATTCCTTTCCGGGTGTGTGTGTGTGTGTGTGTTTGTGTGTGTGTGTTTGTTTGTGTGTGTGTGTACTCAACTATTGATGGTTGCAGGGGTCGAGACATAGCTCCTGGCCCAGCTTCTTCACTGATCGCTACTAGGTCCTCTCTCTCCCTGCTCCATGAGCTTTATCATACCTCGTCTTAAAACTATGTATGGTTCCTGCCTCCACTACATCACTTGCCAGACTATTCCACTTCCCGACAACTCTATGACTAAATAAATACTTCTTAACATCTCTTTGACTCATAGGAGTCTTCAACTTCCAATTGTGTGTCCCATCTCTGGAACATCCTGTCTCTGTCCACCTTGTCAATTCCTCGTAGTATTTTGTATGTTATTATCATGTCTTCCCTAACTCTCCTGTCCTCCGGTGTCGTCAGGTCGATTTCCCTTAACCTTTCTTCGTAGGACATTTTCCTTAGCTCTGGAACTAGCCTTGTTGCAAACCTTTGCACCTTCTCTGATTTCTTGAGGTGCTTGACCAGGTGTGGGTTCCAAACTGGTGCTGCATACTCCAGAGTGTATTTGTGTGTGTGTGTGTGTGTGTGTGTGTGTGTGTGTGTGTGTGTGTGTGTGTGTGTCTGAATGTGTATATATCTGTATGTACTCACCTAGTTGTGGTTGTAGGGGTCGATCATAACTCCTGGCATGCGTGTACTTGTGCAGTTGGATGTGTGCGTATTTTTGAGTGAAAGTGTATGTTTGTATGTGCATGTGTGTGGTAATCCACTAATATGAAAATGATCTGAATAGACGAGGCACGTCTGGCAGCATGGTTGCTCCAGACAACGTCTAGAACGTTAAAAATAATGCGCTCGTCACGTACGTCGTACTGACAGGATGCAGGACGACACAAGACGTTTCTTACACCTAGTTATGAATCCGCGGTAAGTTTTTGGCATTATTTGCAGCACAAAACATTTTGACGTATTGTGATTAGATTCTTTGATCCTGAGAAACAAGGGATCGAGTAGTCGTTCTCACGGAGAGAACCGGATCCATTTCGTCTCGCATGAAGACTCGATCCCCCATCCCCAGAGAAAAAAATAATATTGCTATACTATTTCTTGCGTAGTTTACGTTAATTAGGCGATAATTTATATATGTCGTTCCGAATAGGTAAAACTTGCGATTTTGGCTTAAACAGCAACGCTCTTCTTGCCGAATAAGGCAAGCGAAAATTTGTGTATGCACTAATTTCGCAAAAATCATTCTGAAGCTAACGAAAAAAATATATTTCATTGTATTTCTTTATTATTAAATTATTGTAAATTTATCTAAAATATATTTAGTTGGATTAGGCTAAATTAAATTGCGCTTTTTATAATAAGGTTAGAGACGTTTTCTAAGGTTATTTTGGTACAAAATTATTAATTTTTACATTAACATAAATGAAAAAAATATATCTTTAAACGTATAAGAGAAATTTTTAGAAAGGACTTAATTTTAAATGATTTCTTGCTAACTGACCAGTTTTACCTATTCTGCACGACATACACATGTTTACATACGTACATTATACGTATATATATATATATATATTTTTTTTTTTTCAACAAGTCGGCCGTCTCCCACCGAGGCAGGGTGACCCAAAAAGAAAGAAAATCCCCAAAAAGAAAAATACTTTCAACATTCACACACATACATAATCACTGTCTTTGCAGAGGAGCTCAGATACGACAGCTGAGAATAGTCCCTCCCAGCTGTCACTATCCCAGACCCTCCTTTAAAGTGCAGGCATTGTACTTCCCATTTCCAGGACTCAAGTCCAACTAAATCAATTAACTGGTTTCCCTGAATCCCTTCACACAATGTGTATATATATATATATATAATATATATATATATATATATATATATATATATATATATATATATATATATATATATATATATATTTGTGTGTGTATGAATATATATACCGGCTGTCTTCCAAAAAGTTGGGCCTCGGTATATATATTCACACACACACACACACACACACACACATGGTGGCTAGCGCTCTTGCTTCACGCATGGAGGGCCCGGGTTCAATTCCCGGCGGGGCAGAAACATTTCGAAGTGTTTCGTTACCCACACACACACACACATACAACAGGCCTAGTGTCTAATCGACATGTGCCTTGGACAAAATGGTAACTAACACACACCGACCGAGTAGTGGCCAGTGAAGAGGCGGGGCCAGGAGCTATGACTCGACCCCTGCAACCACAACTAGGTGAGTACACATACACGCACGAATATACAACAGGCCTAGTAACTAACACACACACAAATATCTAAGTGAGAATCTCCCGGTAATACTCAAGTAATGTTATTTTTGATCAACATAATTATTGTGTTGCCTCATAGTGAGCGCCGTACCTTGGAGGAGCATAACAATGGTAGTGTCTTCAGGCAAGAGGACATGTGGTGCATGCATGCCAGAAATAAAAGACAATAATTAAGGCGAGCAAAATTTATCGTGTTAGTGTGTGTGAGACAACACATGTGTGGTGGCAGTGCGTGGTGTCGGAGGCAGCGTTGACACACCTGCTCTGCTCTTTTTTCCCTCTCTCTCTCCTATATATATATATATATATATATATATATATATATATATATATATATATATATATATATATATATATATATATATATATATGAAATGGTTATAATTATAACCATAATTTTTAAAGGAGTGGACCGGAAGGCCTCGGTCAGATGACCAAAAGCTTCAGTAACGGGTCATCATATAACCAGAATCCTAGTCATGAAACACTTGTCCTCTCTCCTAACAAGTCCTACCTTACCTATCTCCTATATATACAATTTTCGTTGCCCCGCCTTGTGAAAATGGAGATACCTTCATTAAAATTCCGTTTTTCATGTTAATAGGCTAGACAATCGAGGGAGATGGTGACTCTCAAGTAACGCCAACTGTGCTGCAACGAAGCTGCACTCACTGGTGATGTCCTACTGAAGCTTCCCAGCTCAACTTGACATATTTCAACACTGTATGAAACCCATCTTGTGTGATAGAATATGACAAGGAAACAACTAGCTTTTGTTTCTCCTTTGTAGCTGTCATATAGAATTGGACGGATGTGTCCAACAACCCTTGGCTTCCCAATAACCTTCATTTTCACAACCCTCAACTTCCCCCCACAACCTTCAGCTTCCCTAGAATCTCTTAACTATTTCTTTCCACTTACAAACACTATTTTCATTAAGACAGGTTAAGTTTGGATGGGTTTGGTTTGGCTAAATCAACCAATGAAAACTTTTTTTAACTATTGATGAGCAAGTTTAACTAGACGGCAGCAGTAAGTTTTACAGCGAGGTGACTAAGCTTTACCAGGAAACGTTGAAATCTACGCGATTATCACATACACACCAACATTTACAAGAATCGACTGAATATTCACCAGCCAAGGAAAGCAGTCACCTAATCATACAAATATTTGATATGACGTATATTTTACTTTGCAGTTAAACGTAGCAGTCTAAGCAAACATTGATAAATAATTACTTAAAATTATGTCGATTAATTTACGTTACCTGTCTAAGGATTTGCATAACTGTAATAACTATAAAGAACGTAAAGGTACAATACCGTGACTGGAATAATACACCTAATAACCAGAACATAGGAAAAAGAAACTATGACGACATTTTGGTCCGACTTGGACCATTAACTAGACACACGTTAATGATCTAAGTCGGACCGAAACGTCGTCATAAAGTTTATTTCTCCCATGTGCTGGTTATTTGTGTATGGTAACTATAGTCAGCTTTGTCTCAGGGAAGGGGGAAGGGGGAGGAAAGAAGGGGAAAGGGAGGAAAGGTGATGAATCTTCAAGATTTTCTTCGCAAGGTAAAACTATCCTTAAAAAAATAAAACATTCACACTAACAAGCACACAAGAAAAAGAGCACTGTCATACAAAATGAGGATGAGAGATGTGTGTGGCAGCCAGGAAATAGATGGCGTGTGGGTTGCCTAGTTACCAGTGTAGTTGTGACGGAGGTAATGGTGAACGTGCTTTTTTGTTTCACCTGACAAACTTAATGAGGTTTATTTTCACGCAGGTTTAATTTGTCGCGCTGCCGAGCTATTAAATCACGGGGAGTGTCAGCCGACATGATGACGCTCGTCAGGGTCTACACTATGTAACACACACGTAACAAATATTTGGCTCATTAAGCCTAATGACTTCCAGATTTTAAGATTATATTTTTTTACTTTTCCATATTATTTGAATTCTCTGCCGCACACAACTAAAATAATGGAAAAAAAATATATAATTTCCTGTTTAATGTTCACCCGATACTTAATATAGTTGAGAAAAATATTGCTTCCTATGCTTTTCCGATGTGACATGAAACGCAGTTTGAGACCTGGAGGTCCATATGTGTAAATACAATTGTAAATGTGTGTAAGTACTATCATAAATTTTTTTAACACAAGGCTTTTATTATAATAAGTACAAGATATTGGCTGTTATTTCATCAGAATCTGAACTAGTTTGTATTCCGTGCCAACACTAACAGTCTGATTGATCCTGATCCTGAGAAACTCCTCCCCCCCTTCCCGGCGTAGCCTGTATATTGACAGAAATAAAAGTCACCAAAATCCAATTAAGAGTAAATTAGCATTGAACTTAAGTAGCTACAGTTCATTAGTTCCAGGATAATTATAAGGCGTTTTATTACAAAAATAAATTTAAACTAAAAGGCAAGGAGGAGTAAATCTAGTTTAATTTAAGCTGCCAGGATTATCATTGCTTGCAGTAGGTTTAACTTTCCTCAGATTAATGAGAAATATAAACAGAATATTATTATACTGACTACAAATGATTATACATCTCTCTTAAGACTGTAAGTCGGTAAATTGTTAGATAATTCATTAACCCTAATGGTTTAACATAACAAGAAGAGTATCAGCCACGGTGAAGATGAGAGCAGATGCCAGCAACCACACAGCTATCCACACAAGCTATCAGCAATGAAGCTATCAACGAAATGCTGCAACGTAGCCACTGAGTACAGGAATGCCAGAGCTATTAACAGATAAGACCAACAGACTAGTCCGGGAGCAAATGAGAGAGTATCAGGTGAGAGGTAATTATGTATGGAATTCTCCTGAAGTGATCGAAATCATTTACGTCAGTCAGCCTCTCGGACTGTCTCTCTTGCCAGATGTCTGAAATATTACAAAAAACGACAAACAGAATTAACCAGGAGAACGGCCATGTGAACCCGAGTGTGTGGGAACCATACTGATCTCAGTATCTGAGTTCAGCGACATCTACTGCGTCTTCTCTAAGGAGATAGCCAGCATCCGGTTATCTTATGTTGCACGATCACATGCCTATGTCACATAGTTGTATATCACATCGCATAAAACAGTTTAGAATCACATGACATCACACTCATGTCACAACATTGCCATTCATTCCAGCAGTAATGAGGTGACAGTAATGTGACATGATGGACATCCTTTTATAAATGTCTGCGCACAGAAAACCTTAGTATAATTATTATATAATGACGATACCCTAATACTAATATTAATAATACTAATGCTAATAATAATTATTATGATTAACTGGGTGTGGGGTTTGTTGATTAGCTCATTCACTACCATATCACACCCAGACTGCAAAAGTTCCGTTATTACCTAATTACAAAAAACAAAAACAAAAAAAATTCCACTATGTGAAGTTTGAAAAAATGTGATCTCTGCTCAGGTGTGATATGTGCCTGCAAGTACACTGTACTACAACAGTAACTACCGCACTGTACTACAACAGTAACTAGCACACTGTACTACAAGAGTAACTAGGACTGTACTACAACAGTAACTAGCACACTGTACTACAACAGTAATTAGCACACTGTAGTACAACAGTAACTAGCACACTGTACTACAACAGTAACTAGCACACTGTACTACAACAGTAACTAGCACACTATACTACAACAGTAACTAAGACACTGTACTACAACAGTAACTAAGACACTGTACTACAACAGTAACTAAGACACTGTACTACAACAGTAACTAGCACACTGTATTATAACAGCAACTAAGACTGTACTACAACAGTAACTAAGACACTGTACTACAACAGTAACTAGATGGAAATAAATGGTATAAAATACCGACACAATGGAAAAATAAACACATAAGCAGTATAATGTGATCCTTTATTGACAACGTTTCGCCCACGCAGTGGGCTTTATCGAGTCACAAACAGATCTACCTGGAAAAAGAGTAACATGAGTAGTTATAAGATTTAGTTAGGTGGAGAATGCTGCATGTGACAGTCTTCAAGAGTCGTCAGATCTGCCTGCTTACTGGTGTTCTGAAATACGTGTTTGGAGGTCTTTGGATGTTTCGCCGATGTATAATTTGCTGCAGTCATTACAAGGAATTGTGTATACCCCTGCAGTGGATTGAAGCTTTCCTGTCTGTTACTGGTAATGTCCTTGATGGTGGTGGATGTGGAGGTAGATACTCGGAATGAGGTATTGGAAAAAATGTTGGAAACGTGTTTGGCAATGGAGTTGGTGGGGAGGACTATATATCTTTTCTCGGCAGTGTCTTCTCTGCGTTTGTTGAAGATGTTTAATGCTCAATAAGGGAGCATTCTTCTTCAAGGAACTCACTGCTGCAGATTCTGAGTGTGCGCAGGAAAAAGCCTATAATTACACCACGTTTAATCTTGGTGTCGTGGTGAGAGTAGAAGTGGAGAAGATCGTGTTGGTTGGTAGGTTTTCGATAGACTTTAAAACGAAGTTCATGGTCAACTTTGCAGAGAAGAACATCAAGGAATGGAATGGAATTGTCGACTTCTTTTTCTAGTGTAAACTGGATTGATGGCTCAACCTGGTTGAGCTTGTGTTGGAGAGCTTGAACGTTGAAGCGTCTGGGAGTAATGATGAGAATGTCGTCAACATAACGGAGCGAGGTGACAGAAGAGGGAATAATAGAGGAAAAACACTGCGTGGGCGAAACGTTGTCAATAAAGGATCACATTATACTGCTTATGTGTTTATTTTTCCAACAGTAACTAGCATACTGTAGTACAACAGTAACTAGCACACTGTAGTACAACAATAACTAGCATACTGTAGTACAACAATAACTAGCACACTGTAGTACAACAGTAACTAGCACACTGTAGTACAACAGTAACTAGCACACTGTAGTACAACAGTAACTAGCACACTGTAGTACAACAGTAACTAAGACACTGTACTACAACAGTAACTAGCACACTGTACTACAACAGTAACTAAGACACTGTACTACAACAGTAACTAGCACACTGCCTATTCTTGGATTGTAAGAAGGCGTTTGACACAGTTCCACACAAGAGATTAGTGCAGAAGCTGGAGGACCAGGCAGGGGTAACAGGGAAGGCACTACATTGGATCAGGGAATACCTGTCAGGAAGACAGCAGCGAGTCATGGTACGTGGCGAGGTGTCAGAGTGGGCGCCGGTGACGAGCGGGGTTCCACAGGGGTCAGTCCTGGGACCAGTGCTGTTTCTGGTATTTGTGAACGACATGACGGAAGGAATAGACTCCGAAGTGTCCCTGTTTGCAGATGATGTGAAGTTGATGAGAAGAATTCAATCGGACGAGGACCAGGCAGAACTACAAAGGGATCTGGACAGCCTGCAAGCCTGGTCCAGCAACTGGCTCCTGGAGTTCAACCCCACCAAGTGCAAAGTCATGAAGATTGGGGAAGGGCAAAGAAGACCGCAGACGGAGTACAGCCTAGGGGGCCAGAGACTGCAAACCTCAATCAAGGAAAAAGATCTTGGGGTGAGTATAACACCAGGCACATCTCCTGAGGCGCACATCAACCAAATAACTGCTGCAGCATATGGGCGCCTAGCAAACCTAAGAACAGCATTCCGACATCTTAATAAAGAATCGTTCAGGACCCTGTACACTTTGTACGTTAGGCCCATATTGGAGTATGCAGCACCAGTTTGGAACCCACACCTAGCCAAGCATGTGAAGAAGCTCGAGAAAGTGCAAAGGTTTGCAACAAGACTAGTCCCGGAGCTAAGGGGTATGTCCTACGAGGGGAGGTTAAGGGAAATCGACCTGACGACACTGGAGGACAGGAGAGATAGGGGAGACATGATAACAACATATAAGATACTGAGAGGAATTGACAAAGTGGACAGAGACAGAATGTTCCAGAGATGGGACACAACAACAAGGGGACACAGATGGAAGTTGAAGACTCAGATGAATCACAGAGATGTTAGGAAGTATTTCTTCAGTCACAGAGTTGTCGGGAAGTGGAATAGTTTAGGAAGCGATGTAGTGGAGGCAGGCTCTATACATAGCTTTAAGCAGAGGTATGATAAAGCTCATGGCGCAGGGAGAGTGACCCAGTAGCGGCCAGTGAAGAGGCGGGGCCAGGAGCTTTGACTCGACCCCTGCAACCACAACTAGGTGAGTACAACTAGGTGAGTACTGTACTACAACAGTAACTAGCACACTGTAATACAACAGTAACTAGCACACTGTAGTACAACAGTAACTAGCACACTGTACTACAACAGTAGCTAGCACACTGTACGACAACAGTAACAAGTACACTCTACTACAACAGTAACAAGTACACTGTACTACAACAGTAACTAAGACACTGTACTACAATAGTAACTAGCACACTGTACTACAAAAGTAACTAGTACAACAGTAACTAGCACACTGTACTACAACAGTAGCTAGCACACTGTACGACAACAGTAACAAGTACACTCTACTATAACAGTAACTAGCACACTGTACTACAACAGTAACTAGCACACTGTAGTACAACAGTAACTAGCACACTGTAGTACAACAGTAACTAGCACACTGTACTACAACAGTAACTAGCACACTGTACGACAACAGTAACAAGTACACTGTACTACAACAGTAACAAGTACACTGTACTACAACAGTAACAAGTATACTGTACAACAGTAACAAGTACACTGTACTACAACAGTAACAAGTATACTGTACAACAGTAACAAGTACACTGTACTACAACAGTAACAAGTACACTGTACTACAACAGTAACAACTACATTGTACTACAACAGTAACTAGCACACTGTAGTACAACAGTAACTAGCACACTGTACTACAACAGTAGCTAGCACACTGTACGACAACAGTAACAAGTACACTCTACTACAACATTAACAAGTACACTGTACTACAACAGTAACTAAGACACTGTACTACAATAGTAACTAGCACACTGTACTACAAAAGTAGCTAGTACAACAGTAACTAGCACACTGTACTACAACAGTAACTAGCACACTGTACTACAATAGTAACAAATACACTGTACTACAACAGTAACTAGCACACTGTACTACAACAGTAACTAGCACACTGTACTATAACAGTAACTAGCACACTGTACTTCAACAGTAACTAGCACACTGTACTACAATAGTAACAAATTCACTGTACTACAACAGTAACTAGCACACTGTACTACAACAGTAACTAGCACGCTGTACTACAACAGTAACTAGCACATTGTACTACAACAGTAACAAATACACTGTACTACAACAGTAACAAGCACACTGTACTACAACAGTAACAAGCACACTGTACTACAACAGTCAAAGCACTGTCTACAAGCACTGTACACAAGTAACATCTGTACAACAACAGTAACAAGTACACTGTACTACAACAGTAACAAGCACACTGTACTACAACAGTAACAAGCACACTGTACTACAACAGTAACAAGTACACTGTACAACAACAGTAACAAGTACACTATACTACAACAGTAACAAGCACACTGTACTACAACAATAACACGCACCCATCCACTTGAAGAGTGACAATTATTATGTTCCCATTTTCCTGTACATTTGGCAAATTTATTTTCTTGCAAAAACAACATTGCACATAAACTATGATAAGCGAACCTAAGGCAGAGACAAAGTGTCTTCTAACACATTA
This sequence comes from Cherax destructor, assembly GCA_009830355.1. NCBI lineage: Eukaryota > Metazoa > Arthropoda > Malacostraca > Decapoda > Parastacidae > Cherax > Cherax destructor. Next base: position 78,225 of record WNWK01004407.1, on the reverse strand, counting down.
AGGGATGTTTAATGTGAGATATGCTAATATTAAAAGACTCTATGCATGGAACCTACCTCATTATTCTAGCTTTCTTGCACTTCAAGGTTTTAATAAATGTCAGTAGATTATGCTCACTGGCTATATTAACATGAATTAAGATGCCTAGGTAAACTTCACAACGTTTCAAAAACACAACTTTCAATGATACCATAGTTCTTTTGGTGTGGTTTGAGATTCGTACTGAAGAAGCAAAGAAGATGGTGTGTCATTGTCTGTTTTCTCTAGGGTACTGGCTTCAGTGGCATAATCATTCTTATCAATATGCAATAAAAAGGGAAGAGAAAAAAATTGGGCTCTGCAGGAAAGGAGCCGAGGTGAGCAACGTTTGAAACACTAACACTAGTTCACAAGTGTCTGACCGCAGAAATTCAACCTAACTACTAGTTAAGTCTGTCAAGGTGTTGCTCTTTAGGAAAAATTGGGACAGAAACATCTATAATAACTTGCCATACGTAAGAAGTGCCGGAATCCTTTTCTGTCCTAGGAACTGGAATTTTAACTTTTGTTTGTACTTTTGCATGTACAGGTTTTATCTCACCCTGGCCTACTGCAAGTCCTAAATACTTTATTGTGTCCTATGCAAACTTGCACTTGGCCAGCTTAACTGTAAATATTATCTGGCTAAATTTCAGAGAGCACTCTAAGAGGAAGTAGATGCTGATTCCAGTAGTTGTTGTAGACTACTAATCATCGGGGTAAGTTTCTACACTTAAGTCTTCTGTCAGCTGGTGCATAAGGCATTGGGATGAGGCAGATGTATTCATCTCAAATATGGTCCCAAAGTAGTTATAGAGAATATAAACAATGAATGCAGATGACACTTCTTGTGCTCGAGGTGTAGGGGGTACTCGGTAGTATCCATTAAATAGGTTCCAGATTAACATAAGAACATAAGAAAGAAGTAACACTGCAGCAGGCCTACTGGCCCATGCGAGGCAGGTCCAAGTCTCCTACCGGCTTAAACTAATGACCCAACCTAGTCAGGTCAGGTCACATTCACTTAAGGAAGGAGTACGGCATCAGACCTAGTAGCACAAGCTAGTCAGGTCTGACTCACACCCACTCATGTATATATCTAACCTATTTTTAAAACTACACAACGTCTTAGCTTCTATAACGGTACTCGGGAGTTTGTTCCACTCATCCACAACTCTATTACCAAACCAGTGCTTTCCTATATCTTTCCTGAATCTGAATTTTTCCAACTTAAAACCAGTGCTGCGAGTCCTGTCGTGGTAGATATTTTTAGCACCCTAGTTACACCCTTATATTTATTCCTGTTTTCCACTTATACACCTCAATCATATTCCCCCTAATTCTACACTTTTCTAGAGAGTGCAGATTCAGGGCCCTCAGTCTATCCTAATAGGGAAGATTTCTGATACATGGGATCAACTTTGTCATCCTCTTCTGTACGTTTTCCAGTGCATTTATATCCATTCTGTAATACGGTGACCAGAACTGTGCAGCATAATCTAAATGATATGAAGCCAAGGATTCTGTTCGCTTTATTGCGAACACTTATGCACTGTTGTCTTGGTTTCAGATTACTGCTAACCAGATCTCCCAAATAATGTTCACAATCAGTAATATTAAGATCTACATTATTTAGTGTATATGTGGCATAGTTATTTTCCTCTCCAATGTTTAGAACTTTGCATTTGTCTATATTAAACTGCATCTTCCAATTCTCCGACCACTGCATCAGTCTATTCAAACCTTCCTGGAGTGCTCTAATGTCCTCGTCAGAATGAATTCGTCGGCCTATTTTGGTGTCATCGGCAAACTTGCTTATATCGCTATTTATTCCCTCATCTTTGTCGTTTATGTAGACTGTGAACAACAAGGGGCCCAACACTGACCCCTGTGGAACACCGCTCGTGACGCTTCCCCACTCAGATTTCTCCTTATTTATGCAAACTCTGCTGCCTATCTGTCAACCACGCCTCTATCAAGGAAAAAAATTCACCTCCTATTCCATGTCCCTTAATTTTCCTCAATAGTCTCTAATGTGGGACTCGATCAAAAGCCTTACTGAAGTCCATATGCACAATATCATATTCATTACCATGATCTACCTCCTCAAATACCTTAGTGAAAAAAGTTAATAAATTCGTATGGCAGGAACGCCCTTTTGTAAAACCGTGATGAGATTCGTTGATCTATTTATGCTTTTCAAGATGGCTACGAATTGCTTCGGCAATTATTGATTCCATAAATTTTCCCACTATGGAAGTTAGGCTTATTGGTCTATAGTTCGAAGCTAAGGACCTGTCTCCTGCTTTGAAAATAGATATCATATTTGCCATTTTCCACTTATCTGGCACTATGCCAGTTTGCAGAGATATGTTGAAAAGATTAGGCAAAGGTTTGCTAAACTCCTCTTTACATTCCTTTAGAATCTTGCGTACAGCTCATCAGGGCCCGGGGATTTGTTAGGTTTTAATTTAACTATTTGTCTAAAGACCATTTCACTTGTGACCCTAATCGTGCATAGTTTATTATCATCCTGTTCTACATAATTTATTATTTCTGGAATATTGCTAGTATATTCCTGTGTAAACACTGAGAGGAAGTATTAAGAATTCTACACATTTCCTTATCACTGTCGGTGAGCTGACCCATAACTTTTGAGTGGGCCTATCTTGTCCCTAATCTTACTTCTGTATACTTGAAAGAATCCTTTTGGGTTAGTCTTCGATTCCCTTGCAACTTTAACCTCATAATCTCTCTCTGCTTTTCTTATTCACTTTTTTATTTCACTCTTTAACTGAATATATTGATTTCTTAATTGCCTCTCTCCTCTTTTGATGTTTAAATCTATTGTTTATTCTTATAGGATTATTTTTGTTTGATCTGATTTCCCTATTCGGAACATAAGTTGTCTGAGCAGCTAGAACTATGCTCTGGAAAATGTCATATCGGCAACCATCACCACCTACTTGACCCATAGTCAGGTCATTCCAGTTCAGCCCACCTAGGTAATTTCTCAGTCCTATGAAATCAACTACACGGATGTCTGGAACAAAGACTTGACTGCCATTATTCGGGTAATTCCATGATATATTAAAACTGAAAGTCGTTTGACTCTAAATTTCCTGTCAAATTGCTGCAGTCAATTTATCTAAAGTTTAAATCCCCCATTAGCACAACATTTTCGTATGCAGATGCCTTACGAATTTCGTCCCATAGAAGTTTACTGCACTCCCTAAGAAGATTTGGCGGCCTGTAAATCACACCCAAGATTAGTTTTTCACGGCCCTCGAGACTAGGTTGATATCTATTCGAAATAGAGTATAACCATCTGGTAAGGTTGCGGTGGTAGTCAGTATGCATTCTACTGTATAGATACCAGGTTCAGGTGCCATGTCCTTTAGTTTTTTCAATAAGACCATGTTCAAACCCAACAAAAAAATATTTCGTTTTGTAAAGCCTTCAGTTTAACGGGAGTTATTCTGTATGGAGCTTGCTCGACAGGGACATCATCTTAGACTTGAACATCAAGTTCCTCGCATGTAGAGCGCTGAGAGAAATCTTGGAAGAGACAGGTGAACTGTACTAGCAGTTCGTAAAGAAAGAACTGAAGTCATAGGAATGCAACTGCTATGATATGCCTTGAGTTGACTGATGTCATACATATCCTCTGATCTTCTCCTAACATGGGTGAAAACTAAGTACCTCACATCATTAACTTTCATCACAACTTCTAGTTGGCCGTCAAACCTTGCTTGTTAGGCATGCCCTGGTACAAACATTTTCGCCATTACTTTATCTCAAGGACATAGAAACAGTATATTACTCTTTCAGGTTTTTTTCTGAACACTAAGTTCATAGCTCCTAAATTACGAAGAATCTGAAGGTGTTGTTGCATCAAAGCAGGAGTTGTACTGAGTGAAGTAGTCTGTTTACCCAACCAGACCTACTTCACAACAGACATAGGTCCTCTAACTGTATGTTCATATATGAGTTGTAAGGGACTATAACCAAGACTCTCTGGTTCACTGTATTTAATAATGAGCAGCAATATTGGCAATACTTCATCCCAATCGTTTGAATATTCGGTGCAGAAAACTTGCATCTTGTAATTTAACGTCTGCTGGAATCGTTCCAGTGCTTCTTGAGACTGACGATGATAACTGGTGGAGAAAACAGAGTTGATTTCTAGGCGTGATAAAGCTTCTGGAATAAATCTTAAACGTGAAGTTAGAACGTTGATCTGACTGAATTTCTCTAGAAAGTCCAATCTGGGACAAGGAACCCACCAGTGCCCGAACAATGGAGCGAGAGTTAATTTTCCTCTTAGGGATGCCTTCAGTATAGTGGGTTTAGGAATCTATAACAATAAATAAATACTGACTGCCTGCTTTGTCCTAGGAAGTGGGCCAATACTGCCAATAAGAGCAGGTAAAATGGCTCTCCTAAAGCTGGAATAGGCACAAGGGACGCCGGGTTTGGAGAGCAGTTTGTTTTCCCAATCAATTAACAAGTATGGCAATTCCTAACAAGAAAATCCACCAACTCTCTCATTTTAAGCTATATAGTTTTTGGCCAGCATACCAACTCTTTTTCACACCACGACATCCACTGTGAGGATTATTGTGATCGAAGTCCATAGATTGTTTACAAAAGATTTAGGCAGTACAATACAAGTCCTCTCGGTTGTAAAAGAACGAGGAGTCAACCTGTCCATTAAGACAACTGTTGTAGCAATAACAATGCTTTAACTCCTTAGTTTGTGCCTGTGAGACTGCATCTTTCTTAATTATTTTCAGAGTGGAATCCACGAGATGTTCCCTATTAAGATCAAGTGTGAGTGCTGTATCCTTGCTACATTCATCAACTGTAGAAGATAAGAGACGATGTACATCACTGAACAACATCAGTATCTATATTAGGTGCAGGTGGTAACGCCTCTTATTGTGCCCTTGCTGTAATAAGTATAACCAAACTCAGTCGGAACCTGGCAGGGTTAGTTGTGTGTGCTTCAACGACATTAGTGTCCTCGGTGGAATTATGTTACCAAAGGTCCCTAGGAATATTAGATGCTCTAATGACATCTTTTCCAATAAGATGACCATCTCTCATGGAAAATTTCCATGAAATTCCTGTTACTATGTATCTAGTACAGTACTTAGTTTCTCTGCAGATTTTATGAAAAGGTGTTTTAACAATATTCCCTCCATAAGCTGCCAGGGGTATATCCATTTTCACAAATGTTTCCTCTGACACTGGTAATACATTGTCCTTCAATAAAGTTAAAAATTCACCTGCGTCACGAAAACAAGCTATTTTCTAGACATCAGTGGAGTATGTTACCAAGGTTTATACCAGAGCGTTCTTAAAGCGTACTCTAGGAAAAAAACTTAGGTCAGGTCCCAGTCTGCTTTGTCTGCTGTGGCTTATCTGTTGACGGAAAAGGGTCAGTCTTGGGAGGAAGATTCGGTGTCCTTAAATGAAAAGGACAAGAACTTGGAGGAAGAGAAAGCGAGGAAATGTTTGAAGTTCCCGGAACTACATCCTCTTTTCTCGACTGCAAAGGATTTGTATTGCAAGGAAGAGTGTTTGTTCTCTGGAAAGGAGTCTTGGTTCCTGATGAAAGAGTATCTGTTCTTAACGCAATGGGTAAAAGACCAATCCTGGTTCTCCTGAACTAACATCTTTCTACCACTAAATGGCAAGAAATGAGAAAGATATACTACAACACGACCGCCAGTTGGAGTGGGAGTAGAGCTGCCATACTTTCTTTTTCATCAAACTATCAGCGCCTGACATCTATAACAAACTTCATTTCCAGGGCCAAGACTTTTTATCTCCTAACCATCTCTGAAAACAATCCTTCGGTTTTTAATTCTCTAAAGTGAGAGGTAGTAAGCTTACGGTTACAAGCTATTCCAAGGTAACAGGCAACTCTCGAAAGTCTTTGCAAAAAAAGTGTGCCCTAAGCCTATTTAATCTAAGATTATCTGTAAACCGTTCCATAAATCAAATTCACTGTGAACTTATACCTAGGAAAAGATTATCGAATCACTGCGTTCGAAAGTAATAAATTAGCTTCTTCATAGACAAAGTTAAAGTTCTAACATTTTCTGAACACCAATATTTTCACTTTTACACACAAAATTTTATCTACAGGTTCTGGATCCTCTCAATTTATAACGTGCCAACACTAACTGATTGATCGGGGCTACTGTTCCCCTCAGGCTTGGCCTGTATATTGACCTCATAGTCACCAAAATTCAATGAAGAGTACGAATCAGTAGCAGTTCATTAGATTCAGGAAGATAATCATAAAGACATTTAATTAAAAAAAAAATACATTGATTTAACTTCTAGGCAAGATGGAAAATAATTTAAGCTGCCGGAAATATCGATGCCTACAGTAAGTTAACTTTTCCCAGATTAGAGTAATAAGAAATTTAAGCAGAATGTTATAATCATGACTATAGATGATTATACACCTGATTATACATTTTTCTTATAATCGTAGGTCAGTTAAGAAGCCTATCGAACCACGGTGGAGATGAGTATAGATGCCAGCAACCACACAGCTATCCACTGAAGCAATCAGCTATGAAAAAAATCCATATGCAGTTATACGGTATTCGCTGCCTACAAAAGTACCCAGCTTTCTACATTGGTAACATCACTAACACTATACGACAGAGCCTGAGAGCGAAGGAGGAAATTAGTGGGGAGGCGACTGTATACAGAATTCACCCGAACGGTCATCGAAGTCCCTTACATTAGGCAGTCTTAAGGAATGTCTCTCTCGTCAGATGTTCTTAATTTTGCCATATCTGGCAACCCTTGCCCAGTGCCGACATGAGGGTACTCATTTCAAATAGGTGGGAGAAGGCTTTCATAGAAGCCAGAGGCACCATGATTATGGCTCTTGCGAGGAGCCCTAAAGATATTCTGATCAACACTGCGATCAACGATCGCAGTGTTAGAGTCCTAGAGATTCTAAAGAGACAACCAGAATCAAGTTACCTTATGTTACATTATAACACACCTGTGTCGCATAGTGGTATACCATAACCTATCATCATACATCACACTCATGTCACATTACTTTCATTATTGCAGTAACGAAATGGTTGTCACGTGACATGCTGGACACCTTTATTTTCTGTGTAAAGTAAACCTTAGTATAATTTATATGTAATAATGATACCCTAATACTAATATTAATAATAATAATTATGCTAATATTTATAATTATGATTAACTAAGCGTGGGGTGAAGCTCCGTTATATTATTAGTATTATTATGATGAGTAGTAGTAGTAGTAGTTGCGCTAGTGGAAGAAATAATAGTAGTAGCAGTACTACTGGTAGAAATAGTAGTAATAGTGGTATAAATAGTAGTAGTGTAGTAGTAGCAGTAGTAGAAGTCATAGTGGTAGAAAAAGTATTAGTAGTATTTGGAGTAGCTTTGGAGGGGAGGTTGATGAAGGTTTTGGAGGAGAGAACCCATCCCCCCTCCCCCCTCCATGGCGTCGCCACTGTCAACACGTTATCAGGTGAACGATGTCTACTAACGAGAGGAATTTAAGGAGACGCGAGGCAGGAAAAGGAACGACTTATTGAGCAGCGTGTCGGCACAAAAATTCTTGTGAAATTAATGACACAAACTAATTAGAATATTCTCCTCCCTACCTCTCCCTCCCTCCCTCTCTCTCTCCCTCCCTCCCTCTCTCTCTCCCTCCCTCCCTCTCTCTCTCCCTCCCTCCCTCTCTCTCTCTCTCTCTCTCTCTCTCTCTCTCTCTCTCTCTCTCTCTCTCTCTCTCTCTCTCTCTCTCCCTCTCTCTGTGTGTCGGAGACCAGGGAAAGGAAGGAACAAGAAGGTCGATTGTTGAAGGAAGAGAGGGTGGAAGAAAAGAGGAGTAAATTAGGGAAGGAGTAGAGGAAGGGAGGGGCAAATGAAGGGAGGGATGGATAAGTGAGAGAAGAGAGAGGTAGTTAAGGGAAGAGACGGTTTGTTAAGCTTGAAACCTCAGCTGAGTATTTCCACCTCTTAACCCGCGACCTACGTCTTATTAACGTTACGTCACACTGTTCATATTACATCATACTGTTCAAGTTACGTCACACTGTTGACGTTACGTCACACTGTTGACGTTACGTCATACTGTTCACGTTACGTCACACTGTTCACGTTACGTCTTACTATTCAAGTTACGTCACACTGTTGATGTTACGTCATACTATTCAAGTTACGTCACACTGTTGATGTTACGTCATACTATTCACGTTACGTCACACTGTTCATGTGTCATACTGTTCACGTTTCGTCACATTGTTGACGTTACGATACACTATTCATGTTAGGTCACAGTGTTCACCTTACGTCACAATGTTCAAGTTACGTGAAGTCGTAAGAGGCTACAAAAAATTATTAGACGGTAAATGCTGCGTCACAGCGTTGGCTTTAAAATTAACAGTAAACGTTACAATGTTAGTGTTACAACAAACGTACTGTTATATCCTATTCTTTTTAAGGTTAATAAGGTATCATTTGATAGTATGGTAAATAATTAGTGAGAATGATATGTGTTAGAATGATGAGTGTAAGAATGATGAGTGTAAGAATGATGAGTGCAAGAATGATGATTGAAAGAATGATGAGTGTAAGAATGATGAGTGTAAGAATGATGAGTGTAAGAATGATGAGTGTAAGAATGAGTGAAAGAATTTTTGGTGAAAGAATGATGAATGAGAGAATGATTAAAAAAATGAATGAATGCATGATGAATTAGAGGATAGAATGAATAATGAATGAGAGAATGAATGATAGAATGAATGATAGAATGATGAATTAGAGGACGATGAGTAGGAGAATGATGTGGATGAGAGAATGATGAATGCGAGAATAAGTGTGAGAATGATGAGTATGTGAATATGATGCACGTAATAATAGGGTATATGCCAATAAATTTTGAAAGAGTAATAGGTGAGAGACAATTGTAAGAATGAGTGAGAAAGATGAGGGAAAATGATTAGGGTTAGGAGTGTGAGAATGATAAGTATGATAAGGAAGTGTGTGAGAAAGAATGTGAAAATGAGTGAGAATAACGAACGTATGAATAATGAATGACGAGTGAGAATAATTAGTATAGAATGAGAAACCATGATGTGTGAAAAGGGTGAGGAAGATAGGAGAGTCGTTCATATAATCAAGAAGGAATATGTCAGGGAACATGGCAATAAATTTAATAGGAACTCTGACCGCGGGTTCGAACCCCACCCGTGGTATGTGGTTTGTTTGCAATCGTGTCATTACGATTTCGTGAGTCATGAGAATGTATTGGTTGTGAACATGAGACTCAGTGATGATAGTGACTTAATGGCGGAAATCATTATTTTATAGTGATTGATGACTGAGAGCATAAGACTATAGTGACTGATGACTGAGAGCATAAGACTATAGTGACTGATGACTGAGAGCATAAGACTATAGTGACTGATGATTGAGAGTATAAGACTATAGTGACTGATGATTGAGAGTATAAGACTATAGTGACTGATGATTGAGAGTATAAGACAATAGTGACTGATGATTGAGAGTATAAGACTATAGTGACTGATGATTGAGAGTATAAGACTATAGTGGCTGATGATTGAGAGTATAAGACTATAGTGACAGATGATTGAGAGTATAAGACTATAGTGGCTGATGATTGAGAGTATAAGACTATAGTGACTGATGATTGAGAGTATAAGACTATAGTCACTGATGATTGAGAGTATAAGACTATAGTGTCTGATGATTGAGAGCATAAGACTATAGTGGCTGATGATTAAGATTATAAGACTATAGTCACTGATGATTAAGAGTATAACACTATAGTGACTGATGATTGAGAGTATAAGACTATAGTGACTGATGACTGAGAGCATAAGACTATAGTGACTGATGACTGAGAGCATAAGACTATAGTGACTGATGATTGAGAGTATAAGACTATAGTGACTGATGATTAAGAGTAAAAGACTATAGTGACTGATGATTAAGAGTATAAGACTATAGTGACTGATGACTGAGAGTGTAAGACAATAGTGACTGATGATTGAGAGTATATGACTATAGTGACTGATGATTGAGAGCATAATACTATAGTGATTGATGATTAAGAGTATAAGACTATAGTGACTGATGGTATAGAGTATAAGACTATAGTGACTGATGATTGAGAGTATAAGACTATAGTGACTGATGATTGAGAGTATAAGACAATAGTGACTGATGATTGAGAGTATAAGACTATAGTGACTGATGACTGAGAGTATAAGACTATAGTGACTGATGATTAAGAGTATAAGACTATAGTGACTGATGATTGAGAGTATAAGACTATAATGACTGATGATTAAGAGTATAAGACTATAGTGACTGATGATAAAGAGTATAAGACTATAGTGACTGATGACTGAGAGTATAAGAGTATAGTGACTGATGATTGAGAGCATAAGACTAAAGTGGCTGATGATTAAGAGTATAAGACTATAGTGACTGATGACTGAGAGTATAAGACTATAGTGACTGATGATTAAGAGTGTAAGACTATAGTGACTGATGACTGAGAGTATAAGACTATAGTGACTGATGATTGAGAGCATAAGACAATAGTGGCTGATGATTAAGAGTATAAGACTATAGTGACTGATGACTGAGAGTACAAGACTATAGTGACTGATGATTGAGAGCATAAGACTATAGTGGCTGATGATTAAGAGTATAAGACTATAGTGACTGATGACTGAGAGTATAAGACTATAGTGACTGATGATTAAGAGTGTAAGACTATAGTGACTGATGACTGAGAGTATAAGCCAATAGTGACTGATGATTGAGAGTATAAGACTATAGTGACTGATGATTGAGAGTATAAGACTATAGTGACTGATGATTGAGAGTATAAGACAATAGTGACTGATGATTGAGAGTATAAGACTATAGTGACTGATGATTGAGAGTATAAGACTATAGTGACTGATGATTGAGAGTATAAGACTATAGTAACTGATGATTGAGAGTATAAGACTATAGTGACAGATGATTGAGAGTATATGACTATAGTGGCTGATGATTGAGAGTATAAGACTATAGTGACTGATGATTGAGAGTATAAGACTATAGTGACTGATGATTGAGAGTATAAGACTATAGTGACTGATGATTGAGAGCATAAGACTATAGTGGCTGATGATTAAGATTATAAGACTATAGTCACTGATGATTAAGAGTATAAGACTATAGTGATTGATGATTGAGAGTATAAGACTATAGTGACTGATGACTGAGAGCATAAGACTATAGTGACTGATGATTGAGAGCATAATACTATAGTGGCTGATGATTAAGAGTATAAGACTATTGTGACTGATGATTAAGAGTATAAGACTATAGTGACTGATGACTGAGATTATAAGACAATAGTGACTGATGATTGAGAGTATAAGACAATAGTGACTGATGATTGAGAGTATATGACTATAGTGACTGATGATTGAGAGCATAATACTATAGTGATTGATGATTAAGAGTATAAGACTATAGTGACTGATGATTAAGAGTATAAGACTATAGTGACTGATGATTAGGAGTATAAGACTATAGTGACTGATGATTGAGAGTATAAGACAATAGTGACTGATGATTGAGAGTATAAGACTATAGTGACTGATGACTGAGAGTATAAGACTATAGTGACTGATGATTAAGAGTATAAGACTATAGTGACTGATGATTGAGAGTATAAGACTATAATGACTGATGATTAAGAGTATAAGACTATAGTGACAGATGATTAAGAATATAAGACTATAGTGACTGATGACTGAGAGTATAAGAGTATAGTGACTGATGATTGAGAGCATAAGACTAAAGTGGCTGATGATTAAGAGTATAAGACTATAGTGACTGATGACTGAGAGTATATGACTATAGTGACTGATGATTGAGAGTATAAGACTATAGTGACTGATGATTGAGAGTATAAGACTATAGTGGCTGATGATTAAGAGTATAAGACTATAGTGACAGATGATTGAGAGTATATGACTATAGTGGCTGATGATTGAGAGTATAAGACTATAGTGACTGATGATTGAGAGTATAAGACTATAGTGACTGATGATTGAGAGTATAAGACTATAGTGACTGATGATTGAGAGCATAAGACTATAGTGGCTGATGATTAAGATTATATGACTATAGTCACTGATGATTAAGAGTATAAGACTATAGTGATTGATGATTAAGAGTATAAGACTATAGTGACTGATGACTGAGAGCATAAGACTATAGTGACTGATGATTGAGAGCATTATACTATAGTGGCTGATGATTAAGAGTATAAGACTATAGTGACTGATGATTAAGAGTATAAGACTATAGTGACTGATGACTGAGAGTATAAGACAATAGTGACTGATGATTGAGAGTATAAGACAATAGTGACTGATGATTGAGAGTATATGACTATAGTGACTGATGATTGAGAGCATAATACTATAGTGATTGATGATTAAGAGTATAAGACTATAGTGACTGATGATTAAGAGTATAAGACTATAGTGACTGATGATTAAGAGTATAAGACTATAGTGACTGATGATTGAGAGTATAAGACTATAGTGACTGATGACTGAGAGTATAAGACTATAGTGACTGATGATTAAGAGTATAAGACTATAGTGACTGATGATTGAGAGTATAAGGCTATAATGACTGATGATTAAGAGTATAAGACTATAGTGACTGATGATTAAAAGTATAAGACTATAGTGACTGATGACTGAGAGTATAAGAGTATAGTGACTGATGATTGAGAGCATAAGACTAAAGTGGCTGATGATTAAGAGTATAAGACTATAGTGACTGATGACTGAGAGTATATGACTATAGTGACTGATGATTAAGAGTGTAAGACTATAGTGACTGATGACTGAGAGTATAAGACTATAGTGACTGATGATTGAGAGCATAAGACTATAGTGACTGATGATTAAGAGTTTAAGACTATAACGTCTGATGATTAAGAGTATAAGACTATAGTGACTGATGATTAAGAGTATAAGACTATAGTGACTGATGATTAAGAGTATAAGACTATAGTGACTGATGATTGAGAGTATAAGACTATAGTGACTGATGATTGAGAGCATAAGACTATAGTGACTGATGATTAAGAGTATAAGACTATAATGACTGATGATTAAGAGTATAAGACTATAGTGACTGATGATTGAGAGTATAAGACTATAGTGACTGATGATTGAGAGCATAAGACTATAGTGACTGATGATTAAGAGTATAAGACTATAATGACTGATGATTAAGAGTATAAGACTATAGTGACTGTGTTGCGGTGTTGCTTTGTGTTAACCTCTCAGTGGTTTAATTAAAAAAGTAGGATTGATTACTGTTCCTTACATAACGTTCAACAAGGATTAGTTAAGAGAAACTGGGAAAAGAAACGAGTTCGGAAAGTGAGCGTCCTCACTGAGTACTACTCTTTAAGTCTCATTTTTCCGTACCTTACATGTGGTATTTGTGCCTCGGGATCTACTACAGCAAGTCACTTAAAGCCAATAATAACTTAACAAAGAGCAGTTGTACAAACGATCACTCACACTGTCTAGTGCTAGACAACACTCCCTAACTTTTCTAAAGATTAAAATTACTCAACATTCATAACATTAATTCATATTTGCGTATTAATTCCTATTACTGTGCATACTTTACATGCAGGATAATGAATTAAAATACAAACCTGCTCTGAAATTCTTCCTGGATAGCTGCTATTGAATTTATAGGCCTAATACAAGACAAAAAAATCGTTTTGACATGCCCTTGTTCCACTCAGCCGATTAAAAGTTCAATGTGCATAAAATATCCTAAAATCTGGAACACTCTGCCTGAAGATTCCATAGGTTCCATATATTCCAGCAGCTTGAAAGGTACTGTTAAAAAAACACCTTACCTTAATGTGATCTTGAGAGCAACGCACTGTGATAAGCAAACCCTGAAACCTGCTGCTTTCATCCAATCCTATCACTTCTTTCTCAACTCCTCCAATCCTATCACTTCTTTCTCAACTCCTCCAATCCTATCATTTCTTTCTCAACTCCTCCAATCCTATCACTTCTTTCTCAACTCCTCCAATCCTATCACTTCTTTCTCAACTCCTCCAATCCTATCACTTCTTTCTCAACTCATCCAATCCTATCACTTCTTTCTCAACTCATCCAATCCTATCACTTCTTTCTCAACTCATCCAATCCTATCACTTCTTTCTCAACTCCTCCAATCCTATCACTTCTTTCTCAACTCATCCAATCCTATCACTTCTTTCTCAACTCATCCAATCCTATCACTTCTTTCTCAACTCCTCCAATCCTATCACTTCTTTCTCAACTCATCCAATCCTATCACTTCTTTCTCAACTCCTCCAATCCTATCACTTCTTTCTCAACTCCTCCAATCCTATCAATTCTTTCTCAACTCCTCCAATCCTATCATTTTTTCAACTCCCATATATTGTAAGAGAGGCTGTGATCTCTTCTTTGAGACATAACTGTAGAAAATATTCTCACAGAATATATACCATATCAATTTATTCTGCATTTAAATTTAAGTAATTAGTACCACTTACCCTCTGAAACTAGACAATTATATTTTTTATTGTGAAATTTTATGAATTAACCAGTAACTCATATTAAAGCATAACTAAGTGTATTAAACCTTTAAAGAAAATAAGAAGAAAAAACTATGTAAATTTTAAGAACATTATAATCTAAGTTTCGTCTGAGATGCAAAACATTCTATGATCTTTCAGATTAATGTCTTACCTGTACAGTAATTCTGAAACATAATTAGTATTTGTAACTGAACAACATATGTAATAACCGCTATAATAATTATAACAAATTATTCTGGAAACTTTACAAAAGTCTCCAAAAAAAAAAATCATAGTCATAAATAAACCAAAGTGTTAAGATGTAACGTCAGAGATGGCAATCTTCAGCATCCTTGTAAACCAACTTAACTGTATAATCTTGCAGTAGTTATAGATTAATTTTAAGGCTGCCCGATATGCTCTGCATAACCAGTGGCTTTCTATAATGTCCGGCAGGCCGGACTTGAGTTCTGGAGATGGGAAGTACAGTGCCGGCACTCTGAAGGAGGGGTGTTAATGTTGCAGTTTTATAACTGTAGTGTAAAGCACCCTTCTGGCAAGACAGTGATGGAGTGAATGATGATGAAAGTTTTTCTTTTTCGGGCCACCCTGCCTTGGTGGGAATCGGCTGATGTGTTAATAAAAAAAAAAAAAAATTAATTGCACTTTGTAGATTATTAGTATTATAAATATTAATGTTGTTATATTATTAGTATTATAATAGGAGTGTAAGCGCTAAACCCGTAGGGGTCATACAGCGCACGTGAGGCAATCAAGTTCCATCGACGGAAGTTGATAGTAGGTCAAGAGTCCCTCAGGGGGATCCAGCCACGTCCCTATGTCCCTAAAGTTGAACTCTTGAGAGAAAATTATGAGCTAAGTCATTATTTATTTTCATTATAATGAAGTGGAAGTTTCCTTGATACTGATTTTGTCAAAATTTGAATTTTTGTAAATAATTGTAGTATCCAGTAGATTAAGCTGACTAAGCACTGAAGGTTAATAACTAGTTTTCGATCATTATTTTTTGTCGTAAATGAAAAGAGAGAACATGCGAACATAAATGTGGCTTCATTATTGCAATGGGTTAAATATTATTTAATTTGCTTATTTGTAGTAGTAATAATAAATATATTATTAGTGAATTTCATGCAAATTACAGATGGTGATGCTCACTTGTTAGTGTTTTTTTCCCTCTAATCTTTGTTGTCCTTACTTTATTTTTATTTTGTGTGTGTTTTATTTTAATGAAAGATTAAGCTCAGATTTAGACCAGCTGTTCTTACCCGAGGAGGGGGGGCTAGCCCCTTAGAAGGGTGAGTAATTTCTATGGGGGGAGGCGTGAACCCAGAATAAAAAAAAAAAAGGAATATATTGTGTATTTGTGATTTGTTCTTTAAACAGACGCTTTTAAACAGTAAACAAATAATAATGGTAAAAATTAAAACTAGTCTCAATTTTCCTAAACATATAAAGAGGACTTTTTCAATTTTAACATTCAGAATTTTATATAAAGGAAGGAAGGAAGGAGGGGGCGTGGAGGTGAGAACCAACTAAAATAGGGAGGCGCGACCCAACATGGGTTCAGTAAAGAACAAAAAGGCACAATACCGTCATTGGAACATTACACAAATAACCCGCACATAGCAGAGTGGAACTTTCGACGACTTTGTAAATAGTCCAAGACGGACCGAAACGTCGTCGTAAGCTCCTCTCTTCTATGTGTGGGTTATTTGTGTGGGTTCAGTAACAGTAGGGCATAGTAAAATTTATCAATAAAAACTCACCAGGTGGGAGGTCGTTCATGGAGAAGGAGGGTTGAGACATGCAGCCTGGTGTGTGTTTTGTTATGACTTGGCGGGTTCAGAGAGGTCTGGGTAAATATAGATTATCATCTGTTAGGTGTTTAATCATGAATACCTTCTGTTAGAAACAAAAGGGAAATGGAGATCATATGAGTGCACTATGAGTGTCCATGTTAGTACTCAAACTGACCGGGGATTGAAACCAGGAGAGATAATGAGAGAGACCATGGGAGAAGAGTACGATGAAAAGAGCAGTGTGGCTTTCTTTTTAAAAAACCTTGATGTTATAGGTTAACTCACTTGGAAAGAAACTGGGAAATTTTCTCTTAAGAAAATGTTAAGTATTATTTTAAAGAGTAGATCGTAAGTCACTGTATTGTTAAGATATTTTTATGATGAACAGAAAAGAGGTTTAGGATAAAAAGGTGTTTTGGTGAATCGCGGATACCATTAACAACTAAATTAGACACATATGCAACACTTGGGTATCTTTATTGAGGAAACGTTTCGCCACACAGTGGCTTCATCAGTCCATACAAAGGAGAATCGTGAAGAACAGGAGGAGTGTGAGGTTGTCAGTCCCTCAATCTTGAGTCGATGTTGTCAGTCCATCAATCTTGAATAGAATAACAGCATATGAGCAGAGGAAGCTTATATACTGTAGACAGGAGAGGTGTAGCAGTTGTAGGAGGTGTCACATTTGTTCAATGTGGAAGTAGGTCGTGCCCAAGCAATAGGCAAGCGAAGAAATCCCTGTATTAAGATACCAAGATGTTGCAGTGTCAGACAGGATGTGAATGAATGGTTCAGAGAACCGACGAGTTGGTAAATTAGACACATATGCAACACTTGGGTATCTTTATTAAGGAAACGTTTCGCCACACAGTCGGTTCTCTGAACCATTCATTCACATCCTGTCTGACACTGCAACATCTTGGTATCTTAATACAGGGATTTCTTCGCTTGCCTATTCCTTGGGCACGACCTACTTCCACATTGAACAAATGTGACACCTCCTACAACTGCTACACCTCTCTTGTCTACAGTATATAAGCTCCCTCTGCTCATATGCTGTTATTCTATTCAAGATTGATGGACTGACAACATCGACTCAAGATTGAGGGACTGACAACCTCACACTCCTCCTGTTCTTCACGATTCTCCTTTGTATGGACTGATGAAGCCACTGTGTGGCGAAACGTTTCCTCAATAAAGATACCCAAGTGTTGCATATGTGTCTAATTTTCCAACTCGTCGGTTCTCTGAACCATTCATTCACATTAACAACTAGTATTCTTATAAAGGGGGAATTGAGGAGACGTGATTTGGGGGCTATATCTTTACTCTCTCTTATATTAAAGAAAATTTAAACTTTTGGCTAGTGATATGACGCCTTCCTTGTCAGTATACTTAATTGAAATAGAAGTGAGGGTGTGATCTTTGTAATTTGCATGCCAAACGTGCTTTTCTTCTGTTATCTACTGGGCTAATGAAGAAAGGCCCAGTTTAATTAAATCAGTGACAGGGACCCCAACCAATCTTGAATTTTTATAAGTGTTCACCTTATCTCCACTTCCTCCTTTATTATGAAATGCTGATACACTTTTCAGTAGACACACCTCAAAGTTAAATATTATTGGTCAAAAACCATATCGTATTTACCAAGACATATTTAATTAGTTGTGTGAAGAAGAGGGTGAAGCAACAGAGGTTTTAAAAGAAATGGAATGAAGAAAGAAGGGGGAACTTGATTAGGTGCTACAGAACTGGAAGGACTCTAGTGTGTGTTGAGTGGAGAGAAGACTGATTCACGAGAGAGAGAGATAGCTAATTGTGAGTATCAGAGACTAAAATTTATCATTGATTTCTGTTGCGACATGCGGGTGGTGGGGTCAAAAATTGGCATAAATCTTTGGGATGTGGAGGAATAGGATATTCTCAGCATGAATGTGCAGCAACTGCGTGATGCTATGTCAACGTGGGCCAGGATCTCTAATAATGTTTCCAGCACCTTCTATGCCAAGAAAAACTCGGGCTGTTCAGGGAGCAAAGGAGGTGCTCTACCTGGTACTAGAAGGGTGTGCCTAATAAACCGGCCATTGCGTGCATATTGGTTGTAGTGACTGCAAGCATGAGACTTTAGCAACTTTAGTGACTATGAGCAAGATACTATAATGAATGAGAGCACGAGACAAGTGAGTATAGTGATTGAGAGCACGAGACTAGTGACTGGAGTGATTTGGAGCACAAGTCTATAGTGAATATAGTTACTGGAAGCATGAGGCTATAGTGACTGCTGAGAGCTGAACAAACGATTTAAAGTGGTGTTCTCAGTGGAAACAGGAGACGCACTAGAGAGCCAAAGAGTAAGAATACACCAAGTATTATATATCACGTACTTAACAGGGAAAATAGGAGAAAAAAAATAAATAGCCTGGATACAGCAAAGGCATGGGACCCTTCAAAGTGTCACAAGGAATTTTGTGAGAGCTGAAGTACTGTCTGAACCTCTTAAGAAATTCTTCAAGTCAACAGGTAATTGACTGTTGGAAGAGATATGGTAGAATCCTAATGTAGTTCAAATATATAAGAAAGAAGACAGACCATAAGCATTAATTTACAGACCAGTATCACTGACATGAATGCGATATAAGGTAAAGATTACGAGAAGAAAAGTGGTGATCACTTGGAGAAAAGTGATTTCACCATTAATAATCAAGAAGGTTGTAGAGATGGCAAGTCTTGCATCACAAACATGTTAAAGTTTTTGAAAAAAAGTGAATGAAAAATATGGATTTAGTATATGAATTTTTACATTAGGATGAATCCGTATGATCATGGGCTTTACTCTAGAAGGAGCATGCATGTCTGCGCCACACATGAGTCAGGTTCTTAACTCACTAGGTCATTCGCTTGGTGATGTTTATTTCGCCCATTTCTTATCTATTTACTTTTACATGTAGAAATTACCTAGGGTCGCTCCTCGCTTCCCTGCATTCCCCACCATTACCCTGCCACCGCATTCCTGAAAACATTGTTTTGTCTCTTATACATGGTTACCAGTTCTGATATCACTATTTCAATTAATGTTGTTTATGACACCTCTTTATTTAGGGTCTTCAGCCATTAAAGATTTGAGAAAGTGTCCCTGTAGTAACCTACCTATTTCGTTTCTTAGCTGAAAGGATTTGGTTTGAGCCAAACAACCGTGAAGACAGAGGAAGGAGACGACTTTGTAGTTCATGCTCCAGCAAGTTTTATTTTGTGTTAACCAGTGTTAACATTTTGTCTCTACCGTCCACTCGATTTGTGTCCCATCATCAAGCAGATTTTCCAAATACTTTCCTGAGATGAGACCCTCCCTGTACCATCTACAAATTCCACATCATCAGTAATTCAACCACATAACAGCCTGTGTCTTCTGCGATACCAATACTACGTCTCTGGAAGCCTGGATCATATCACCTCTTGCAAGACCATAACAGCATGTCTGTCCTATGAGACCTAGTATCTTTTTTTTTTGTACATGTGTCTCATTAGCGCATCCAAAGCCATTATACATATTTGTTTTCCTTTTATATTTTGCTTCAGTATAGGTTAAGGTTTATTCAGTAATTTTTCACATTTCGTTGTTATTAATAAAGCAACTGATTTTAACCATTGTATCAACGCCCGCCTGTTTTTTACTCTAAATTTATTATTCATTATATTTTCCTAAAATTACAAGGACCACTCCCAGAATATTAACAGCGGGGATGTCTACGTTGCTCGTATATCTGGCGACTCTTCACTAACGCAAAGTCACATAATGGAATGATTGGATTGCATATTGATACTTTGATTGCGAGAGTGAATTTGACATTCTACCTCACAACGGACCAGCATGTAAACTTGAGGACCAGATAAGAATAATAGGAAATGCGCTACGTTGGATAAAAAAAGAACTTACAGGACGAAGACATTGAGTGATTGTCTGAGAAAAGATGTGATAATGTGAAAGTGGAATGAACAAGGCGGAACAGTAGTGGAGGCAGGCGGCTCCATATAAAGTTTTACGAATAGATATGATCGCGCCCAAGCGGCTAATAGAGAGTAAACACAGCAAGTGGAAATTTGCGAGTCACTAGCTGAAACTACGTCTCTGCAACATCAAATAGTTGAGGACCTATGTATATACACATACGTGCATACACACACACACACACACACACACACACACTCACACACACATACACACACACACATACACACACACACTCACACTCACACACTCACAAAATCTCTCTCTCGCTTGTTCTCTAATTTCCTGTCTTACCAGTTCCTCACTCTCCCATTACTCTTCTTTCCGTTTAACCCTTGCCCCTTCCCTCTGTCCTTCCTATTATCTCAGAGTACACACTGATCTCTCAAGCAGCTCTCACAGAAGTGATGCTGTATGGTGGCTCAGCATCACCACCTTCATCACCATATGTTGGCTGGGAGGTGACTTCGTCCTCGAACATCCTATTTTGATTATTTTTCATTTCATAATTAAATTCGTAAGATCTGTTCTGACAGCTGTGAATCTCCTCTAAGATTATACACCCTGTTGCTAGAAATATATTAAGTTTATACAATAGAGATGTAGGGAGCCCTTGGTTCAATACCGTATATTTGTAGAAACACACACACACACACACACACACACACACACACACACACACACACACACACAAGAGGAATAAGGGGAAATGGAGATGAGGAAACGAGGCTGCAGCAATAATACGAATTGAAGGGAAGACGTTAGGAAGGAGAAAAGGCAAAAAAAATGACAAGTGGACATATTCATAGGCGATTGGGAGCAACAGGAGATAAGAGGAATGCAAAAAGGAATCGATCACAAGATATAAGACACTCTGGATGGATCAAAATGGAAGTAAGCAAGAAAGAGATGTCAAAGTTGATCTAAGACCCTCAGAAAGCAGGCACAGGACACATGAAAGGTTAATGTTGTCTCCGGAAGCCCAGAAGGAAAAACCAAAGTATAACAGATTGGAACTTTTTAGAGAATCGTAAAAGTACTGGATGGTGTAAACAACAACTAATGGTTTAGAAAACTCACAAGATTAAGACTGAGGCACTTGTGCAACACTTGTGCAACACTGGGGAATCTTTGTTACGGAAACGTTTCTCCAGCCAGTGGCTTCTTCAGTCCATTACAGAGAACAACAGTGGGAGATGAGCTTCACCCACGTTCACGTTCTTAACCACTTTCAGCATATTAACTCTCCAACAACCATCCCTCTTCCTACCCCCCAACTCCTACCTCTTCCTATTTACCTTCCAATGTCTTTAACTCATGGTGGAGGAAATGATATAAATTTTACAACGAAGTGGTAGAGTTAGGACTTAAGTTTAGGTTTACAAAGCCAGAGAGTGTAAACCAAGTAACAACTACTTTAAGACGTGGTGTCAGGGTTTGTAAGTCAACCCTTTTAATCCCAGAAAGGTGAGTACGTAGAGGTGAAAACAGATAAACACACACACACACACACACACACACACACACAAATTCTCCCAGATTCAAACACATTTTACACACATTTATACACGCTCACACACAACGCGCGCGCACACACACACACACACGCGCACACTCATATATATAAACACATACAAACACACAGAACCACACACAAACTCACACACACGCACTCGCTCTCTCTCTCTCTCTCTCACTCACTCACACACACTCTCTTACACTCTCACACTCTCGCGCTCTTACTCTCTCTCTCTCCTCCTCTTCCTGTTTCTCTTCCTCCTCATCATCCTCCTTCCCTCCTCTCCCTGTATTTCTCCCTCTCCTTCTTTACCCCCTTTGCCTTTCCCTCTCTTCCTTTTCCCCTTTCTCCTCTTACTCCCCTATCCTTCCCCCATCTCTCTCCCCTTCTGTCACTGTCTTCCATCCCACTCTCTATCCCTCTCACCCTCCGGGATGTCAGAACAGAGGGGGACACCAACAAGGGATATAACAGCAAGTGTTGGATGAAATACAAAGACTGCGAACATCACTCAAAGAAAAGGATCTTGGGGTAAGTATAATACCGAGCACATCTCCTGAGGCGCACATCAACCAGATAACTGCTGCAGCATATGGGCGCCTGGCAAATCTGAGAATAGTGTTCTGATACCTCAGTAAGGAATCGTACAAGACTTTGTACATCGTGTACATCAGGCCCGTACTGGAGTATGCAGCACCAGTTTGGAACCCACACCTGGTGAAGCACGTCAAGAAATTAGAGAAAGTGCAAAGGTTTGCAATAAGGCAAGTTCCAGAGCCAAGGGGAATGTCCTACGAAGAAAGGTTAAGGGAAATCGGCCTGACGACACTGGAGGACAGGAGGGTTAGGGGAGACATGATAACGACATACAAAATACTGCGAGGAATTGACAAGATGGACAGATACAGGATGTTCCAGAGATGGGACACAGAAACAAGGGGTCACAATTGGAAGTTGAAGACTCAGATAAGTCAAAGAGATGTTAAGAAGCATTTCTTTAGTCATAGAATTGTCAGGAAGTGGAATAGTCTGGCAAGTGATGCAGTAGAAGCAGGAACCATACATAGTTTTAAGACGAAGTTTGATAAAGCTCATTGAGCAGGGAGAGAGAGGACCTAGTAGCGATCAGTGAAGGGGCAGGGTCAGGAGCTATGAATCAACGAAAGAGCTATGGAGAAGGATGGAGCAATAGTAGGAAAGCAAGCTTGGTGAACTTACCGCAAAAATGGAGAAGAGGATGGAAGCAGAGAAGTGAGAATCTGGAGCTGAAAACTGCAGAAGCCAGGATACAGAACCTGGCAGTTGAAGTAAAAATGCTGTAGCAACATATAAGGCCAATGACCATCTATAACAATAATGAGCAAAAGGAAAGGAAGGAGACAAGACCTATGTTGAAGCCCTATCAAGCCACTAGGAAATCTTGAGGAATGAAAGGTGCATGATGTTGGGCACAGGGAGAGCAGCAGGTGATGGCGGGTGTAGGTAGGGAAGGTGATAGGCCTCCTGAAGAGGGGTGGTGAAGCCACCAGGAGATCCAGGAAATAATAAGGGAAGCAATGGCTACATTTAAATGGGACCCAGAGATATGGAAGGAAAATCAATGGGATAAGGAGAAGGGGAAGGTCAGTCTTTATTCATAGGCTTCTGGAGAGCGAAGGGAGGACATACGATGAAAGATGGCAGAGCGAGAGAAAAAGGAGATTGAAAATATCATGAAACAGAAGAGGAGGATATGACTGAGCTGATAATTTTTTGGAGAATAGAGGGATACTCGAGGGGAAGAAATATGCCAGTCATATTTAGTTTCAAGACATAAATGGTACAGAACAGGATTCTGCAGCAGAAACCACAGCTAAAGGAATCAGAAACATACCAGAAGGTGTACCTAGATCACGGCAGAACGAGAACAGAACGACAGAAGCTGAGAGGACACAAAAAGGGGCAAGAAAGAAAAACAAGGCTAGAGTCAGTAGAGGACAACCAGAGTCGAGTGGAGCAGCAAGCAGAAACATCCACAGAACCACACATAGAACCCCGCAACCAAACATATTATCCCAAAATGCACCACACTCCACGCTCACAGCTCCCACCCTACCCTATGCAGTAGACTCCCACAGGTTTCCCATTTCCGTAACTCCCAAAACCCCCCAGAATACAGTGTTCAAGAGAAAACTGAAGGTATGGTACACCAACACTGATGAAATAATGAAATCAAGCTCACAGGAATGATAACAGATGCCGTCTTTCCAACTGGATATCAGATCCTGAGGAAAGACAGAGGGACTAGAAGGAGTTGAGGAGTTGCACTGCTCATCAAAACCAGTGTAATTTTGAGGAGTTGAAAAGAGGAGACAGAGAAGAAGAAAGGGACTACACAATAGAAACACTTCAGACTGGAGGAAGAAAGGTGGTGATCGCAGTGATCACAGAATAGCAAGAGGCCAAGACAAGAATATGATGAGAGTAACAGAGCAATGGCTGACACACTGGCTGAAGTGGCCAGAAGGACCCATGTGGGCAGGGCAAAACTACTAGCTGTGGGTGACCTCAATCAGAAGGAAATCAACTGGGAAAACCTGGATCCACATAGGGGCTAAGATTATGGAGACAGTACTGGAAAACCTCATGCATCAACACGTTAGGGACACTACAAAAGAGGAGAGGACGAACCAACAAGACTGGACCTAGTATTCACTTTGAGTAGTTCAGACACTGAGAACATCACATATGAAAGGCCCCTCGGAGTTAGTAATCATGTAGTCTTGAGCTTCGAATACATAGAGTTACAAGTGGAGAGAGAAGCAGGAAGGGAAGAACGAATGAAACCAAACTACAAAAGAGAGGACTACACAGGTATGAGGAATTTCCTACATGAGTTTCAGTGGGAAAGTGAACTGGCGTGAATATCAGTAAATGAAACGATGGAATATCTGACAACAAAATGCAAGGAAGCAGAGGAGAGGTTTGTACCCAAGAGCAACAGAAATAATGGGAAGGCCTTGGTTCACCCAAAAGTGTAGAGAGGCCAAAACTAAGTGTGCTAGAGAATGGAAAAATTGTAGAAAGCCAAGGACCCAGGAAAATCAGGAGATTAATCGAAGAGCCAGAACTGAATATGGACAGAAAAGGAGGGAGGCCCAGCGGCAATACAAAAATGACATAGCAACGAAACCAGGTCTGACCCGAAATTGTTGTACAGCCACATCAGGAGGAAAACAACAGTCAAGGACCAGGTAATCAGATTGAGGAATCAAGGAGGGAAGATCACAAGAAACAATCGAGAAGTATGTGAAGAGCTCAACGTGACTTCAGATAGCCGGAGTGGTGGGGTACACCATCAAGTGCTGGACACAATATATTCAACCTAGGAGGAGGCGAGGAGGTGAGGAGGCTGCTAAGCGAACTAGATACCTCAAAGGCGATGGGGCCGGACAACATTTCTCCGTGGGTCCTGAGGAAGGGAGCAGAGGCGCTCTGTGTGCCAATAATAACAATCTTCAACACATCTATCGAAACAGGGCGACTATCTGAGGCATGGAAGACAGCAAATGTAATCCCAGCTCTTAAGAAAGGAGACAAACACGCATCATTAAACTATAGACCAAAGTCACTGACATGTATAGTATGCAAAGTCATGGAGAAGATTATCAAAAGAGTGGTGGAGCACCTAGAAAGGAATGAGCTTATTCACGACAACCAGCACGGTTTCAGGGAGGGGAAATCCTGTTTTACAAACCTACTGAAGTTTTATGACAAGTTAATGGCAGTAAGACAAGAGAAGGGTGGGTAGATTACATTTTTCTGGACTGTAAGAAGGCTTTTGACACAGTTCCATACAAGAGATTAATGCAAAGGCTGGAAGATCAGGCAGGTTTAACATGGAAGGCACTGCAAAGGATCAGAGAATACCTGACAGGAAAGTAACAACGAGTCATGGTACGTGATGAGTCGGCGTTTGTGACGAGCGGGGTTCCACAGGGGTCAGTCCTAGGACCGGTGCTGTTTCTGGTATATGTGAATGACATGACGGAAGGGATAGGCTCAGAAGTGTCCCTTTTTGCGGATGATGTGAAGCTAATGAGGAGAATCAATTGGATGAGGATCAGGCAGAACTACAAAGGGATCTGGACAGGCTGCAAGTCTAGTCCAGCAACTAGCTCCTGGAGCTTAACTCCATCAAGTGCAAAATCATGAAGATCAGGGAAGGGCAAAGAAGACCGCAGACAAAGTACAGTCTAGGGGGTCAAAGACTGCAAACCTCACTCAAGGATCTTGGGGTGAGTATAATACAGAGCATATCTCCTGAGGCGTACATCAACGAAATAACTGGTGCAACATACGGGCGCCTGGCAAACATAAGAATAGCGTTCCGACACGTCAGTAAGAAATCATTCAAGGTTCTATACACCGTGCACGTCAAACCCATGTTGGAGTATGCAGCACCAGTTTGGAACCCACACCTGGTCAAGCACGTTAAGATTTTAGAGGAAGTGCAAAAGTTTGCAACGAGACTAGTCCCGGAGCTAAGAGGCAAAATCTACGAGGATAGGTTAAGGGAAATTGACCTGACGACACTGCAGAACAGGAGGGATGGTGGGGAAGGGACATGTTAACACCATATAAAATACTGAGAGGAATTGACAAGGTGGAGAGAGACAGGATGTTCTAGACATGTGACACAGCAACAAAGGGTCACAGTCGTAACTTGAAGACTCAGATGAGTCACAGGGATGTTAGGAAGTATTTCTTCCTAACAGAGTCATAGAGTTGTCAGGAAGTGGAATAATCTGGAAAGTGATGTAGTGGAGGCATGATCCATACATAGCTTTAAGAAGAGGTATGATAAGGCTCATGGAGCAGGGAGAGAATGACCTAGTAGCGATCAGTGAAGAGGCGGGGCCAGGAACTATGACTCAACCCCTGCAACCACAATGAGGTGAGAACAATTTGGTGAGTACACTCACACACACACATAAAGGCCAATCTCCACCCCAATCTCCTCCCTTTATAGACAAAAAACAGAAGAACAAACCCTCAAAAACTTGAACATAAGGGAAAGGAAACTGAAAATATACCAGTGTGGTATACCAATACCAGTGTGGTATTCTAATACAGAATGAATAACGAATAAGAGCGATGAATGGAAAACGAAAATGGCTGAGGCATCCCCAGACAGTGTAACGATATGAGAGACTAATCTAACAGACGTGATTACGGATGCGGTTTTCCTAGCAGTATATCAAATATCGTAAAGAAGAAAAAACAGAGCAAGTGGACGAGTAGCGCTACTGTTCATGAACCAGTTGATTTTTGTGATGAGTGGAATAAATGGAGAATGATTGAGTAACCACAATGTTAATAACAGTAATGTACCGCCCACCACTCAATAGCAGGAGATCAAGACAGCAATATAGGGACATGAACAAGGTAATGCTGATCACAATAGCAGAGGTAGCTAGAAAAGCCCACCTGGGCACTGCAAACTACTGATCATGGGAAATTTCAGCCATAAGAAAATAAACTGAGAAAGTCTAGAATCATATGGACGACCAGAAACGAAGGGATCTAAGGTGTTTGAAGTAGTGATGGACAGCTTCATGTGCCAGCACGTCAGGGACACAACTACCTTATGCTTACCCTGAATGATGATTCTGATGTAGGGAACAGTGAATATGAGAGGCCCTGTGGTGCTAGTGAAGATGCACTGCTGAGGTTCGATAGCCTTGTGGAAGTGAACGTGGTGAGGAATACAGGATATGAAGGAGGGGACAAATTTAACTTCAGAAGCAAAGACCATGAGGGTATAGAGAAATTCCTAAGTGTTGTGTCATAGGAAAGTGAGCTAGAGGGAAAGACACCTAATGAAATGATGGAGAACGTAGCTGTAAAGCTCAAGGAGGAATTGGAAAAATTCTTACCCAGAAGAGGCAAGTGCGAGAACAGAATGAGCCTATGGTTCCCCAGAGGTGCAGGGATGTAAAAGCTAAAAGTGCAAAAGCATGGAAGACATACAGGAAGCGAAGAATGCCAATGAATAGAGAAGCAAGGCAGAAGAGCTAAAAATAAATATGCGTTGGTACGAAGAAAAGCTAACCGGCAATTTGAGAATGACATAACTTTAAAAACCAAATCTCAGCCAAACCTGATATACAGCCGCATCAGAAGGAAAAACAATGTGAAGGATCATGTAATAAGGCTGGGGGACTCTCACTAGAAATTACCAGGAAATCTGTGAGGAGCTGAACAGAAGATTTAGGAAGGCAATCTCACGACAATCAGGAACATTGCCAGAGTCAGAGAGAGAGAAAGAGAGAGAGAGAGAGAGAGAGAGAGAGAGAGAGAGAGAGAGAGGAGAGAGAGAGAGAGAGAGAGAGTGAGAGAGAGCATGTACGGGTATTGGACACGTTGCAGACAACCGTTAGAGGTTAGGTAAATACAGAGAGAACTAGATACCTCGAATGTAATGGCACCAGACTAAATCTCTCCATGAGTTCTGCAAGAGGAAGAAGAGGAAGTGTATGAAAACAAGGCAGCTTCGAGAGTAGTAGATCCCCTGAAAGAGAGTGGATTCATAAATAACAATCAGCACGGTTTTCCTGACTTTAAATCTTGTCTCACTAATCTGCTAAAGCTCTATGACAAGGTAACGAAAGTTAGGCAGGAGAGAGAGGGTCGGATGTACAGTGTATTTTTGGATTGCAAGAAAGCATTCGATAGTTTCCGGCAAGACACTGGATTAGTCCAATGTGATATCGCCTACGACTGCTTCACCTCACCTGTTTGCAGTATATAAGCCACTTCTTTGAGCATATGCTGTATTCTTTTTAAGATTGATTGATGGGTTACATCGACTCCAGGCTGAGGGACTGATTACCTCAAACTTCTGATCTTCACCATTCTTCTTTGTATAGGACTGATGAAGCCACTGTGTGGCGAAACGTCTCCTCACTAAAGATACCCAAGTGTTGCACATGAGTCTAATTTATCAATGAGTCACATACTTCTCCAGCTGTAGAGTAGGAAGTGGAACAACCTAGACAGCGAAGTGGTAGAGGCAGAATTCATACATAGCTTTAATAATAGGTATGACAGATCTCACGCAGTTGGAGTGAAACCAGTAGTGGCCAGCAGAGAGGAAGGGCCAGGAGCTGAGACTCAACTCTTGCAACCACACTCACATGAGTGCAATTAGGTGAGTAAACACACAGACACAGACAGACAGACAGACCGACAGACACACACACACACACACACACACACACACACACACACACACACACACACACACACGTGGCTAGCGCTCTTGCTTCACGCACGGAGGGCCCGGGTTCAATTCCCGGCGGGGCCGAAACATTTCGAAGTGTTTCGTTACACACACATACATACATACAACAGGCCTAGTGTCTAATCGACATGTGCCTAGGACAAAATGGTAACTAACACACACACACACACACATGTTAGGAAGTATTTCTTCAGTCATAGAGTGGTCGGGAAGTGGAATAGCTTGGGAAGCGATGTAGTGGAGGCAGGTTCCATACATAGCTTTAAGGAGAGGTATGATAAAGCTCATGGAGCAGGGAGCGTGACCCAGTAGCGGCCAGTGAAGAGGCGGGGCCAGGAGCTATGAATCGACCCCTGCCACCACAACTAGGTGAGTACACACACACACACAAAGCCTAGGTGAGTACACACAGACACACACACACACACACACACACACAAAGCCTAGGTGAGTACACACACACACACACACACACAAAGCCTAGGTGAGTACACACAGACACACACACACAAAGCCTAGGTGAGTACACACAGACACACACACACACACACACACACACACACACACAAAGTCTAGGTGAGTACACACAGACAGACAAACAGACACCCCACACACACACACACACAAACACACACACAGGGTAAACAACTGGAACAAGCCCTAAACAAAATCATTCAAACATGCACTATATTTGAGGCACATGTGCATTCTGTATCTGGTACGCGATGTTTTTAAATGTAGGAATTTTATATTAGGGCTTTAATTAGAACAGAGAAGTTGCCCAGAAAAATTGTGAGAAATTAATATTTCCCTCTCTAGCTTCGTGTGGAATTCTCGTTTACAATAAATTTGTTAAATATTTTGCTTATAGTCAAAGGATATAAAGAAATACCAAAAGAAAGCAAACCTTGCTAGATCAGTATAGACCGAGAAGTCTTAAGAAAGAAAGAAAATTAGAGAGATAAGGGTAAAAAAATCAATGGTTGAGAAGAAAAAGTCTTGAGGAAAGAGAAACTTGCCTTGCGAAGATGATAAAGTAGATAAATTTAAAAGTCTAAGTGCCACAAACTAAAATGGAGTTAGGTAAGGTAAGGTTTGTCAGGAAACAGAACCAGCGTTATTTTCCTAAATGTTGGACAGGAAAATAACCATGCCACATATAAACTAAATAATGTAGATCTTAATATTACTGATTGCGAAAAAGATTTAGGAGTTCTGGTTAGCAGTAACCTGAAGCCAAGACAACAGTGCATAAGTGTTCGCAATAAAGCTAACAGAATCCTTGGCTTCATATCAAGAAGTGTAAATAACAGAAGCGCTCAGGTTTTTCTTCATCTCTATATATCTTTGGTTAGTCCTCATTTAGATTATGCTGCACAGTTCTGGTCACCGTATTACAGAATGGATATAAATGCACTGGAAAATGTACAAAGGAGGATGACAAAGTTGAGCCCATTTATCAGAAATTTTCCCTATGAGGATAGACTGAGGGCCCTGAATCTGCACTCTCTAGAAAGGCCTAGAATTAGGGGGGATATGATTGAGGTGAATAAATGGAAAACAGGAATAAATAAAGGGGATGTAAATAACGTGCTAAAAATATCTAGCCTAGACAGGCCTCGCAGCAATGGTTTTAAGTTGGAAAAATTCAGATTCAGGAAAGATATAGGAAATCCCTGGTTTGGTAATAGAGTTGTAGATGAGTGGAACAAACTAATGAAGTACCGTCATAGAAGCTAAGACGTTGTGTAGTTTTAAAAATAGGTTAGATAAATACATAAGTGGGTGTGGGTAGGTGTGAGTTGGACCTAACTAGCTTGTGCTGCTAGGTCAGATGCCGTTCTCCTTCCTTAATTGAAGGTGACCTGACCTGACTAGGTTAGGGCATTGGCTTAAGCCGGTAGGAGAATTGGACCTGCCTCGCATGGGCCATTAGGCCTGCTGCAGCGTTCCTTCTTTCTTATGTTATGTTCTTTTGATTGGCCAGGCTTGAGACAAGACGTCAACAAAACACATCAAGTCCTGCCGTGAATACCATCAGGCAGAATAACCTGGACACTACATCAAACCTGCGTCTCTGTGTTCTGTACCGGCTTATGCAGAACCCATTGTGGACCTGATCATCGATTGTTTATGGGTCTCTATCGAATGTTAAATCAGGTAACCAGTATATATTTACAATTATAGATAAAACCTCCAGTTATCCTAAGTAATTTAAAGGTCCACATTGTATTTACAACCCAAATAGTAATCCCACGTACTATCCAAAGTCACCAAGGTTCCAGTTTCACAGCCAAAGTTTTTTAGGTTTTTAGCCGACTGGGCATTAAGAGTGACTTTTCAGTAGTTTACCGCCCTGAGTCACAAGGGGTTTCATCAAACTTTGAAAAAAGGTGATGCGACCTTATTGCCTACTTGGATATATCCTTTCGTGCTCCTCGCTAACAGAGAAAACCATGCAGGAGTCTACTGAGAACAGTCTCTTCGAGCTGTTTGGCTATAACATAAGGGAACCTCTGCATGACTCAAAGAAGGTTGGCTTGAAGGTGACATCACAAATAATGCTCCATATGATTTCAAATGGCTAAGGATTACCTTAAGAAAATACAGGACGACATGAAACATAGGTATGACACAACGTCTATACCATGTTCCTTTAACATATAGTTATGGTCCAAGAACCATACCTGGTCACACTTAGGAAAGAAGGTTTAGTGGGCCTCTGCAGGTGGAGGAAAAATCTGACCTTAATTATGTGGTGGACCACATAGATCAGATTAAAAAAATTAACCACCTCGCACCTGAACAATGACCATGTCTCTTGTTTCTACAGACACCGAAGACGCGCCTAACGTCTTGCAAGAAGTCAGAGATAAGATTATCTAACTCTAATCTACTTAAAGATCACCGTCCAGTTATTTCCAGACTCACAGAAGAGCAGATGGCTAATATCACAACCCTTCTGCAGTCCTATCCAGATATGTTTTCAGATGTTCCAGAAGTACATAATTTTGGATTTCATGGTGTAGATGTGAAGACAGCTAAACCGACTAAACTCTCCTCCCACAGAGCTAACTCAGAGAAGAAGAGATCATCTACAACAAGAAACAATTTGGCGGTGTTAAATGCGTACAGACCACCGGAGGTGAAGGAAATCACCATTTTTCCCATGTAGATGGATTACGCCGTAGATTTGCTAATTTTTTTGTGTGTTCCATGGTGGCATGCTACCCATCCGACGGGGTGCAATGTACCCGAGGAGTAACAGCTCTATGGGATATGGGTGTGGCGTGCGCTGAGTACGTCACTATTTATTGGGTATTGCGTTCCTTCTGTACCATCCAAACTATAAGTGCCCCCAGCCTTGCTGATTAGTTGTCAGGTTTATGCATATACGAATTGGGTGAGAGGTTGACTCCAGTCAAAGTGATGTTATATTTGCATCAGTCTCTCACTAGCAGGGTGGGTACACATACTGGTCTCTCTTGTATGAGGTATAAGCCAACTGCTGTGACTAAACTAGCTTTGCTCTCTCACTCCCTAATATTGTGTTTGTGTATTGCAGTCTGAATATTCTGTAAATATTAGTGGAGGGAATATATATATGTGTAGGTACTTTAAAACTATACTTTATGTTTTTCTTTGTTACTTATCTGGGGACTTGATTTACACCAGGTACCACACGCCACACGTCCTACACGTACAGTTCATATATCCTCCACACATCCTCCACACATCTTTCACACATCCTCATCACATCCTACACATACGGTTGACATATCCTCCACATATCTACATATCCTCCAAACATTAACTACACACCATACATACATACTCCAAACATCCTAAAGACATCTTCAACTCATCCTCCCCACCTCTTACCCATATCCTCCACACATTCCACATCCTTCACACATCCTCCACACATCCTTCACACATCCTCCACACATCTTCCACACATCCTCCACACATCCTCCACACATCCTCCACACATCTTCCACACATCATCCACACATCCACACATCCTCCATACATCCTTAATACATCAAAACATCCTCCACACATCAACACATCATAGCTTCAAGAAGAGGTATGATAAAGCTCATGGCGCAGGGAGAGTGACCCAGTAGCGGTCAGTGAAGAGGCGGGGCCAAGAGCTATGAATCGACACCTGCAACCACAACTAGGTGAGTACATCTTCAACACATTTTCCTCACATCCTACACACATCATCCACACATCATCCACACATCATCCACACATCCTCCACACATCCTCCATACATCCTCCACACATCATCCACACATCATCCACACATCATCCACACATCATCCACACATCATCCACACATCATCCACACATCCTCCACACATCCTCCACACATCTTCCATACATCCTCCATACATTCTTCACACATCCTCCACACATCCTTCACACATCCTCCACACATCCTCCACACATCATCCACACATCATCCACACATCATCCACACATCCTCCACACATCCTCCACACATCATCCACACATCCTCCACACATCCTCCACATATCCTCCACACATCCTCCACACATCCTGCACACATCCTCCACACATCCTGCACACATCCTCCACACATCCTCCACACATCCTTCACACATCCTCCACACATCTTCCACACATCCTCCATACATTCTTCACACATCATCCACACATCCTCCACACATCTTCCACACATCCTCCATACATTCTTCACATCCTCCACACATCCTCCACACATCCTCCACACACCTCCACACATCCTCCACACATCCTCCACACATCCTCCACACATCCTCCACACATCCTCCACACATCCTGCACACATCCTCCACACATCCTCCACACATCCTCCACACATCCTGCACACATCCTGCACACATCCTCCACACATCCTCCACACATCCTCCACACATCTTCCACACATCCTCCATACATTCTTCACATCCTCCCACATCCTCCACACATCATCCACATCCTCCAAATCCTCCACACATCCTCCACACATCCTCCACACATCCTCCACACATCCTCCACACATCCTCCACACATCCTCCACAATCCTCCACATCCTCCACACATCCTCCACACATCCTCCACACATCCTCCACACATCCTCCACACATCCTCCACACATCCTCCACACATCCTCCACACATCCTCCACACATCCTCCACACATCCTCCACACATCATCCACACATCATCCACACATCCTCCACACATCCTCCACACATCCTCCACACATCCTCCACACATCCTCCACACATCCTCCACACATCATCCACACATCATCCACACATCATCCACACATCATCCACACATCATCCACAATCATCCACACATCATCCACATCATCCACAATCCTCCACACATCCTCCACACATCCTCCACACATCCTCCACACATCCTCCACACATCCTCCACACATCATCCACACATCATCCACACATCATCCACACATCATCCACACATCCTCCACACATCCTCCACACATCCTCCACACATCCTCCACACATCCTCCACACATCCTCCACACATCCTCCACACATCCTCCACACATCCTCTACTCGGGGAGGATGAATTTATATCCTCGGTGATGCTCCAACATTTTTGAATGAAGTTTAGTTTGGTCTCTGATTGAATTTTGCCCCAATTGTACATCACCCCAGCCAAGGAGGCTGTGACCTCCCAGGGAGGGGGAAGGGAGGGGGTGGGGAGAGAATGGGAGGAGGGAGATGGATGGGTAGGTGAGGGGAGATTAAAGTGTAGAATGTGGGGGAGGTGTAGAATGTGAGGGGGGGTATAATGTGAGGGAAGAGGAAGGAGTAGGATGTGGTGAGGAGAGGGGTAGGGGAGGGGAAGGAGGGGAGGGGGAAAAGGTAGAAGGTAAAGGGAGGAAGTTGGAAGGGGAGAGAGAGAGATAGGAGGAGGAGAAAAGAATGGCGATGGAGATGGTGAGAGGAGATGAGGATGGGAGACGGGTGAAGGGAGAAAAGGGCAAGGGCCGAAAAGGAAGAAAAAGTACGATTGGGCGCAAAGAGGGAAGAGAGGGATGAAGGAGAAACGGAGAGAGGTAAGGGAAGCAAAGAAAGAGAGGAAGGGGAAGAAATAAGATGGGAGATTCGTATTAGGGAACAAGAGAAAGGGTGAGGGGAGAAAAAAGTAGGTAGGAGGGAGAGTAAGAAATAGAGAAATGGGGGACATTCAGAATAGGGAAGAGGGGGAGGGAGAAAGAGTACTTGAGAATGGCAGGTGGCAGACCTGATAGTGTGAATCATGGCTGTCTGCTGAGCGCTAACTATTGGCCAGCTACGTGGCTGTCTGCTGACTAGTCTATTTATCCTTACCTCAATACTAAAGTGTTGAGGTAAGGATAAATAGACTCAGAGAGAGAGAGAGAGAGAGAGAGAGAGAGAGAGAGAGAGAGAGAGAGAGAGAGAGAGAGAGTGGATGGATGGGCCATATGCATGACAAGGGACAAAGGCATATGTCAGACGTAGAGACGATTGCATCTGAATTCTGTATTGAATTAGCTGCGATATTGGCATGGAAAAATAAGGACAGGCATTCTTCTTTTATCTGAAAACTGCTTGATGTCTTTTTTTCCACTTTTGTTTTTCAAAAGCCGAAAATTCCAATAATTCAATAAAGGTTATTAATCGTTCAGGTGAAAAAAATGGTCTTTACAGCTTGCACTTATTGCCCTGGTAGGCTGGGTGGGAGGGTGGGCAGAACTTTTCTCGTAAAGTGCCTTTGATTCATCGACACGAAGGGGCGCAATCGTTCATACAGGAATTCACACTCTTTAGCTCGGCTGAAAAATGCTGTATGAACGGGCACAAATCCCCTTTTACACAACTAGGTAAAACTAAAGTTTGGTTCTGAATACCTGGTGGGAGCGGCACAATTCACCCTCGTGGTAGAACCGGCTGAAGGATCATGTACGGCGTAGGTGTCGTCTCATGCAGGGATAAAAGTAGTGGGATCATGCGAGGATAAAATTACTGGATTCATGTAGGGATAAAATTACTGGATTCATGTAGGGATAAAATTAGTGGATTCATGTAGGGATAAAGGTAATGGGATCACGTGGGGATAAAAGTAGTGGATTCATGTAGGGATAAAATTAGGGGATTCATGTAGGGATAAAAGTAATGGGATCATAAGAACATAAGAACATAAGAAAGGAGGAACACTGCAGCAGGCCCGTTGGCCCATACTAGGCATGTCCTTCACATTCCATCCCACTAACAGAATATTTGTTCAACCCAATCTTCAATGATACCCATGATAAAAGTAGTGGACTCATGTAGGGATAAAATTAGTGGATTCACGTACGAATAAAAGTAGTGGACTCATGTAGGGATAAAATTAGTGGATTCATGTAGGGATAAATGTAATGGGATCATGCGGGGATAAAAACAGTGGACTCATGTAGGGATAAAAATGGTGGAGTCTTGTAGGAATAAAAGTAGTGGACTCATGTAGGGATAAAAGTTTAATACGAATGGTATACAATATCCACAAGATGATAAATTAGACACCTGTGTAACATGTGGGTATCTTTATTATATAGAAGACGTTTCGCCAAAAAGTGGATTTACCAATACAATACAGAAGACAATGTAATAATATTGGTAGAATTACCGACAATATGTTAAGTAAAAGGACACAATTGCAACTAATGTGACATTTTATTGTGGCAACGTTTCGCTCTCAAGGAGCTTTCTCAAGCCGTTACAAGCGATATATGGACAGAAGACCAGAGAGGTCATGCGGTACTGACCTTCCACTTGGGAATTCCTCATACCCGTGACAATGCCTTCATCTCATCTGATCCAGTATATAAACCCACTTCTTCCTACTAGTGCTTCAGATTCATCATCACTGCGGTAATGAACACTTGCTTCTAAGTTGAGGGACCGATTACCTCATCTACCTCTCCAGTGTTCTGTGTTGTGTTGATAAAGCCACTGGGTGGCGAAAGGTCTACATAGTAAAGATACCCAGATATTGCACATGTGTCTAATTTATCATCAGGGATAAAAGTAGCGAACTGATGCAGGGATGAAAGTAGCGAACTTATGCAGGGATAAAAGTAGCGAACTCATGCAGGGATAAAACTAGCGAACTCATGCAGGGATAAAAGTAGTGGGCTTAAGCAGGGAATAGTAGTTACATGCGGGAAACAATACTAAGATCAAGTAGGGACAAAAAATTTAGGAATATGTATATATAAAGAGAATAGTAGTGGGCTCATGCGGGTAGTAGTAATGGGCTCATGTTTGTAGTAGTAGTAGTAGCAGTGGGCTCATGCGGGTAGCAACAGTGGGCTCATGCAGGGATAAACGTTAGATTTTGAATTCTTAGAGTGAATTTCACGACTTGGCTTCAAGGTACAACCGGCAGTAGGATCATGCATTGAAAAAAGTACTGGGCTCATGTAGAAAGAAAAGTAGGGGATACACGCAGGAAGAAAAGTACTGAATTTATGTAGGGTGAAAAATCGTAGTCTCACTCAGGAAGAAAGGTAGTAGGCTAATGCAGGCATAAAAATAGTAGAATCATGCAGGGAGCAAAGAAGCTGACTCATTCAGCATAGATAAGTAGGCCTATGAAGGGATAAAAATGTTACAATCATAACAGGCCAAAAAATAGGTTCATTTAAGGAGAAAAAGAGTCGGCTTGTGTAGAAAGAAAAGCGATAGGATCATGCAATAATAACAGTAGTAGAGACATACAATGGCAAAAACGGTAGGATCATACAAGAAAGAAAGCAGAAGGATTTTTCTTGAAGAACACCAGAATCATGCAGAGAGAAAAGTAGTAGGATTACATATAGAGAGAAATATAGTAAGATCATGAAGGAAGAAATGCACCAAGATCGTGAAGGAAGAAATACAGTAAGATCATGAAAGAAGAAATACAACAAGAACATGAAGGAAGAAATGCAGAAAGATCGTGAAGGAAGAAATACAGAAAGATCATAAAGGAAGAAATACAACAAGAACATGAAGGAAGAAATACAGTAAGATCGTGAAAGAAGAAATACAGTAAGATTATGAAGGAAGAAATACAGCAAGATCATGAAGGGAGAAATGCAGTAAGATCATGAAGAAATACAGTAGAATCATGCAGGGCGGATTGTAGTAATATAATGCAGAGAGAAATATAGTAAGATAATGCATATATAAATACAACAGTATCATGCAAGGAGACAAACAGTAAGATCCTGAAGGCAGAAATATAGTAAGTTAATGAAGGGTGAATATAGTAAGATAATGAAGGGAGAAATACAGTAGGATCATAAAGGGAGAAATACAGTAGGGTCATGAAGGGAGAAATACAGTAGGATCATAAAGGGAGAAATACAGTAGGATCATAAAGGGAGAAATACAGTAGGGTCATGAAGGGAGAAATACAGTAGGATCATGCAGGAATATAGTAGATTAATGCAGAGAAATACAGTACAATCATGCAGGGAAAAAATATATTAGAATCATGCAGGGAGGAATATAGTAGGATAATGCAGAAATAGTGTAGGATCATGCAGGGAGGAAAGCAGTGATTACACTCACACACAGAGCCATGTAAACACACAAACACCAGTACAACAGTTTGCTTTATGTGTTGATTTTAACTCACACGTAATATGTTCTAGATTTCAAAAAAAAAAAAATCAGCGAGAGTTTTCTAGATTTCTGATTACACACGTTTTTCACTGGAAGCAATTAGAGCCGCAGAGAAATCTCACTCTTAATTATTTTTATCATCAATATTATCAACATCATCATCATCGCAGTACAGTGCATCAATAATATTCGTCAGCGCCCTACAATGGATAACTCATCATCATTAACGAGGTACTCAACAGGCCTTCATAAAAGCAGTGCAATATGTCACTGACATTCAAGCCATCATCAACGAGGTACAGCACTATCATCATCAACGACGTAAATTGCAACACTGGGTCAGCATCGAGGACAAAGTATCACTGGTTTACATCAACGCGTTACAATACTAGCTACCATCAACACGGTCATACAACATGCAATTCAGCTAACAACTGTGATTTCTTCAGGACTGGAAACCACCAGCCTGGGTCACGTCAATAACGTAACTATACCAGCTTTAAGGACAAAATGTGGTTCCTCATATTTGCAAGAAGAGCTCATGAAACTTCATATGGCAAAATTAACGTCAATGTGACGTCTATTTGGTGTCTGTATGACGTATACAGTACGTCAATAGGAAGTAAACGAAAATATAATATACAAAGAGTACTTCATTATCGCATATTAAGAATATTTCGAGTTAAAATTGCCAACGATAATTGCCAAACAGAGGTAAGGATTATACCGGGAGGTTAATATGCGCGGCTAACATATATTTTATCTTTCAAGGCAGAGTCAGAGGCTGTGCTTTGTATATTTATATAGAGAACCACCAGACAGTCTAAGTAGGAAAATTAATCATCGTTTCAGAAATGACAGGTTACAATAAATACAAAAATGCTTATAGGTTTGGTATAACGATTGCCAAGAATAATTCTTAATGAATTGTGCACACTTAATAAATTTAGATAAAAACTAGACTAAATATTTTTTGTAACATTGTATATACACTAAGAGATTTATACGTCTCAGTGTATATTCAGAAATATAACACGTGAATTACCAGATGTCTGACCAAGAGTGGAAAACTTTACAATTTAAACTTAATTCATTTAATAGTTGAACTAGCAAAATACCCGGCACTGCTTGTGTATACTATGTCTCTCATAAGATAAGTTATATATGTAAAAAGATTAAAGAAAAAAAAATCTATTTTGATTGTTCTCCCACTATTTTCAAAAGCTTACTCCCTCAAACTTGCCTTGTCAGGAGGTGGATGTGAGGACTCACGCCATTGTACCCACCTGTTAGGAGGTTTGTGTGGGGAATTCATCTACCTTGTCAGGAAGGGGGTGTAGAGGGCTCATGCCACTGCACCCTCCTTGACAGGAGGGTGTGGGTATTCATGACCACACATTCACCTCGTCAGGAGGTAGGTGAGTGGCCTTATACCCCTTGTTATGGGGTGGATGATATGGAAGCTCATGGAGCTGCGAACACCCTCTCAGGAGGAAGGTGTGGGGGACTCATGCTCTCAATTCCATCTTGTTAAGAAGTGGGAGTGGGGACTCATCACTCCCCATATCTGTTATCAAGAAGCAAGTGTGGGGATTCACCGACACCCATCTAGTAAGAATGCAAGTGTAGGTAAGTTATGCCCCTGCAGCCACTTTATCAGGAGGAAGACTAGGGGGATCCTCCCCCTGCACCCACCTTCTCAGAAGAGAGGTATGGGGACTCATGCCACTGCACCCACTATATCAGGAGGTGGGTGTGGGGGACTTATGTCCTCATACCCACTATGTTAGGAAGCAGATGTGCATGACTCGTGCCCCTTAGGGTGATCCCCCCAAAATAATTTTTGATTTCTGCTGCTCCCAACCCTTAAAGTTCTTCCAATTAATGAGAAAATAATACTTGCTCAGTTGAGCCTGATCGAGGCTTGAAATTATTCTGGTATAATACTCTATAAACTATCCGGTATATGAGTATCCAGCTCAATGGCTTGCAATCGATTTTTTATCGCTGGAATTTTTTATGGTTATTACTTTAAGAGAGGAATTGATTCTTTGACGTTGAT
This sequence comes from Cherax destructor, assembly GCA_009830355.1. Lineage (NCBI taxonomy): Eukaryota > Metazoa > Arthropoda > Malacostraca > Decapoda > Parastacidae > Cherax > Cherax destructor. The sequence continues at coordinate 37,159 of WNWK01004407.1, read as the reverse complement.
CAATGTTTTCTCCTGGGAATGCTTGAACAAATGTTTTAAATGTGGCTATTTTTCATTTGCGGTACGTTAATTAGAACTTATTTCTTATTTTTTTAAAGTTTTGTTCTAGTTTCCTAGTCCACGGAATATGGAAAATAAAAGCGGATTTTATCTCCCTGACAAGTCTGAGACGATGAGTCTTGACTCCAAGCTGGCTTCTGCACCATCACCTTAATATCGAAAACGTGTCGAAAACAAACCCAGAACAGTTTGAGAAGACACTGGGGTGTTTTGGGGCGAAAGTTAGAATTCTAATCAGGAGGAAGGACCGTGCCATCAACAAGATTCTCGCTCTCGCTCTCCGCAAAGACTGGAAGCATTTGAAGAAAAACAAGAAGATAAACAGACAGCAGCAAAGAAAGGAGGGGGCAGTCAGGACCAGGCATGCGAACCTGTTTGACGTCGCTCATCATGAAAAAGGAAGAGGATAGGGCTTTCTTGCTGGCTCAGACGAAACCGTAAAGGCGAAGTACAATGGAATCCATCGATGAGAAAACAAAAAGGAAAAGACGGCTACAAAGCGGGAACAGCTGAAAGAAAAGAGGAGGAAGAAGATAGTGAACCTTCATCATCTTAAAAGACAGTAGAACGGAAGAGCGAAGGCGACCACGACTGGCTGAAACGTATGGAACTTCCATAGGGTTCCATTCCAACTCTGGATTCTTTGGCCATAAGGAACTCCTTCAAGCTTCTCCAAGCCCCTATATATCAGCCGCGTGTTCCTGTGCACAGACCCGTCCACTTGGGACTACTCAGATGAGGACTTCCAAGAGTCTCTCTGAAAGGTGGGAAACATCAAGATTCCTAACGACAAGTTTCCAAAATCTAAGAAGATCTTGCTTTTGGAAATTGCTCTGACAAGTGAGCAACGATGAGTGTTCTGACCAGCCACGATACTCGCGCCTTGAGCAGGTAATACCAGTCTTAGATTGGAATGATTCGCAGGTTCCCCTGTGGTAACTTCAGCTTTTGAAAGCCCCCATAAATATTACCTGAACAAGTACAAAATTTATCTATATAATTTTCTCATGAAGTGGAACAAATTTAGGGGTGAAAGTGTAGAAATTCTAAAAATAATCTTTCATCTCCAATAGACTGAACCACCCTAACGCTCTCACTCCAGCCATGTCAGGAGGTGGGTGTTGGACACACCTACACATAGTGTTAGGAAGCTAGTATGGATGATTCAGTATAACGCACTTGCCTTCTCAGGAGGCAAGTGTCCGAGACTCACTCCCTACCTTCCTTCCCAAAAGACTCATGAAAAAGAGTTTCAGAATGATGTGCCACTAAACACAGTGAAATTTAAAAAATATTTACAAGAAAGGAAGTTTCCCTCTTTCCTTTAGACATAATTTTGGAATTTTGAAATCAGTGTGAAAAGATGAAATGATGTACAAGAGACACTCTATTTTTTATTTTTCAATTAATGGTTAGTTCTCACTGGGTTATATTGACTAGTGAGCACAAAAACGCGATAGTTTGAGAAATTTCACATCCATACTGAAAATCATTTATTAAAAGTCGTTTTTTTCGATTTTTTGTTTGTCTTATTATTTCCAATCTTCCCCTCAGTTTGAAAAGATTGAAATCCTACTTACGCCCCACCATAGAACGAATTCGTGGCTGTGCTGCCGCCATATGGGCCGCTGATTCTTCTCATTTAAAACTGTTGGAATGGCGTAAGGAAGCCAACGACAAAGTTTGGCTATACTGGTTATCATAAGGACTGAATTACAAACAACTTATACTCACATGATTCCAGAAACCCAAGATTTTCACACACACACACACACGCACACACACACACACACACACACATACACACACACACACACACACACACACACACACACACAATTATATATATATATATATATATATATATATATATATATATATATATATATATATATATATATATATATATAAATGTGTATATTCAAGGATTATGTGGATTAAAATAAGGGTGGGATGCGAAAAGTGGGTTATAATAAGCGTGTATGCACCTGGAGAAGAGAGGAGTGTAGAGGAGAGAGAGAGATTTTGGGAGATGTTAAGCGAATGTATAGGAACTTTTGAACCAAGTGAGAGAGTAATTGTTGTAGGGGACCTAAATGCCAAAGTAGGAGAAACATGTAGAGAGGGTGTGGTAGGTAAGTTTGGGGTGCCAGGTGTAAATGAAAATGGGAACCCTTTGATTGAACTTTGTATAAAAAGGGGTTTAGTTATAGGTAATACATATTTTAAGAAAAAGAGGATAAATAAGTATACAAGATATGATGTAGGGCGTAATGACAGTAGTTTGTTGGACTATGTCTTGGTAGATAAAAGACTGTTGAGTAGACTTAAGGATGTACATGTTTATAGAGGGGCCACAGATATATCAGATCACTTTTTAGTTGTAGCTAAGGTGGGAGTAAAAGGTAGATGGGATACAAGGAAAATAGAAGCAGTAAGTAAGAGAGAGGTGAAGGTTTATAAACTAAAAGAGGAGGCAGATAGGGTAAGATATAAACAACTATTGCAGGATAGATGGGCTAGTGAGAGTGTAGGAAATGGGGTCGAAGATGTATGGAGTAGGTTTAAGAATGTAGTGTTAGAGTGTTCAGCAGAAGTTTGTGGTTACAGGAAAGTGGGTGCGGGAGGGAAGAAGAGCGATTGGTGGAATGATGATGTAAAGAGAGTAGTAAGGGAGAAAAAGTTAGCATATGAGAGGTTTTTACAAAGTAGAAGTGATGCAAGGAGGGAAGAGTATATGAAGAGAAGAAAAAAGAGAGAGGTTAAGAGAGTGATCAAGCAATGTAAAAAGAGAGCAAATGAGAGAGTGGGTGAGATGTTATCAACAAATTTTGTTGAAAATAAGAAAAAGTTTTGGAGTGAGATTAATAAGTTGAGGAAGCCTAGGGAACAAATGGATTTGACAGTTAAAAATAGGAGAGGAGAGTTATTAAATGGAGAGTTAGAGGTATCGGGAAGATGGAGGGAATATTTTGAGGAGTTGTTAAATGTTGATGAAGACAGGGAAGCTGTGATTTCGTGTATAAGGTAAGGAGGAATAACATCTTGTAGGAGTGTGGAAGAGCCAGTTGTGAGTGTGGGGAAAGTTCGTGAGGCAGTGGGTAGAATGAAAGGGGGTAAGGCAGCCGGGATTGATGGGATAAAGGTAGAAATGTTAAAAGCAGGCGGAGATATATTTTTGGAGTGGTTGGTGCTATTATTTAATACATGTATGGAAGAGGGTAAGGTACCTAGGGACTGGCAGAGAGCGTGTATTGTTCTTTTGTATAAAGGCAAAGGGGACAAAAGAGAGAGCAAAAATTATAGTGGAATAAGTCTGTTGAGTATACCAGGTAAAGTGTATGGTAGAGTTATTATTGAAAGAATTAAGAGTAAGACGGAGAGCAGAATAGCAGATGAACAAGGTGGCTTTAGGAAAGGTAGGGGGTGTGTAGACCAAGTGTTTGCAGTAAAACATATTGGTGAACAGTATTTGGATAAAGGTAAAGAGGTTTTTGTGCCATTTATGGATCTGGAAAAGGCGTATGATAGGGTTGATAGGGGGGTAATGTGGCAGATGTTGCAGGTGTATGGAATAGGAGGTAGGTTACTGAAAGCAGTGAAGAGCTTTTATGAGGATAGTGAGGCTCAGGTTAGAGTGTGTAGGAGAGAGTGAGATTATTTCTCGGTAAAAGTAGGCCTTAGACAAGGATGTGTGATGTCACCGTGGTTGTTCAATATATTTATAGATGGGGTTGTAAGAGAAGTGAATGCGAGGGTCTTGGCAAGAGGTGTGGGGTTAAAAGACAAAGAATCAAATACAAAGTGGGAGTTGTCACAGTTTGATTTTTGCTGATGACACTGTGCTTTTGGGAGATTCTGAAGAGAAGTTGCAGAGGTTGGTGGATGAATTTAGTTTTGTATGTAAAAGAAGAAAATTGAAAGTGAATATAGGAAAGAGTAAGGTGATGAGGATAACAAAAAGATTAGGTGATGAAAGATTGGATATCAGATTGGAGGGAGAAAGTATGGAGGAGGTGAATGTATTCAGGTATTTGGGAGTGGACATGTCAGCAGATGGGTCTATGAAGGATGAGGTGAATCATAGAATTAATGAGGGGAAAAGGGTGAGTGGTGCACTTCGGAGTCTGTGGAGACAAAGAACTTTGTCCATGGAAGTAAAGAGGGGAATGTATGAGAGCATAGTTATACCAACACTCTTATATGGGTGTGAAGCATGGGTGATGAATGTTGCAATGAGGAGAAGGCTGGAGGCAGTGGAGATGTCATGTCTGAGGTCAATGTGTGGTGTGAATATAATGCAGAGAATTCGGAGTTTGGAAATTAGGAGGAGGTGCGGGATTACCAAAACTATTATCCAAAGAGCTGAGGAGGGGTTGTTGAGGTGGTTCGGACATGTAGAGAGAATGGAACGAAATAGAATGACCTCGAGAGTGTATAAATCTGTAGTGGAGGAAAGGCGGGGTAGGGGTCGCCCTAGGAAAGGTTGGAGGGAGGGGGTAAAAGAGGTTTTGGGTGCGAGGGGCTTGGATTTCCAGCAAGCATGCGTGTGCGTATTTGATAGGAGTGAATGGAGACAAATGGTTTTTAATACTTGACGTGCTGTTGGAGTGTGAGCAAAGTAACATTTATGAAGGGATTCAGGGAAACCGGCAGACCGGACTTGAGTCCTGGAGATGGGAAGTACAGTGTCTGCACTCTGAAGGAGAGGTGTTAATGTTGCAGTTTTATAACTGTAGTGTAAAGCACCCCTCTGGCAAGACAGTGATGGAGTGAATGATGATGTAAGTTTTTCTTTTTCGGGCCACCCTGCCTTGGTGGGAATCGGCCGATGTGTTAATAAATATATATATATATATATATATATACAACACACAAACATGAACATGAATACAATGGTACAATATGTCAAAGATTATGAATCTCCTCCAGCTCCTCCGAAGCCGGACGCGAGCCGAGTATGCAGCATGCGTTTCCCCTCTGGATGGATACGCTGAGACGCTGGAACATGAACGTGGCTGCCCTTGGGTCCCTGGTGGTGTCGATGAGTCTGGAACCCAGTTCTTTAAGGAAACGTGTTGCATTTTTTCCCCACGCTCCCAAGGTCTCTGATCCCACTGGGACAAATTTATACTGTTGGCTTATGTCCCTGTACTTGCCGATCTTGTACTCCTCTCTGTGGTCAGCAGCTCCTCCCTGTCGCCCAACACTGTGATGGATGTAGGTGTCAGCCAGTGTCGACACGCAGGTATAATCCCATGCTAAGAGCTTGCCATTCTTCCAAGGATAGATGGTGATCCCGTCGGGGCGGTTTGCTGGGTTGTGGGCGTTGTTGGCTGCTAGTGATTGTTATTATGGACAAGGTAGATTATAGCGGAAAAAATGAACACATTATTAGAAGACAGGGATACTTACGTACCCCTTAATAAGAACCCATTGGACCAGGTTAATAGTAAATTTAATAAACAACTTAGAACCTTACTGACAGGTAATGAGGAATTAATTAAATAGTTATCGACGAGATCTGCGACACTCCCTTACATGTAAGGTTTGATTAACACCCACAAGCCTGGTTTTCCAGCCAGACCTATAATTAGTTCTTTAGGATCGGCATCATATGCCTTGTCAAGATGGTTGGTAAAAATATTAACTCCTTTGCTTAGCAACATCCCTGAAGCCCACTTAAAAAAACAACGTTGATCTCATCGACAAATTTCAAAATATCAACATGTCTAATGATTTTACACTTGTTAGTTTTGATGTTAGTTCGTTGTTGACGAGAGTCCCTGTTCCCGACTTGCTATCTTATTTGGAAGAAGAATTAGATGAGTTCTCTTTGCCTTTTTTATAAAAATACCATTATTGAATTGATTAAGCTGTGTGTAGTTGATTGCAAGTTTGAGTTTGAAGGGAAATACTATGCTCAAAAACAGGGAATGGCGATGGGTAATCCGTTGTCCCCCTTATTGAGCAATCTGTATATGGACTCGTTGTCCCTCGGAAGGCCACCCTATAATTGCCAGAGACTTCTATATCTCTCACAGTATATTTATGTCTGTAAAGTTATTGATGTCATAGCGGAATATGATCGATTTTTTTATTATTGCCACGTTAATTTCGTTCAGGCTATTACAATATCAATGCTTGTGGGTTTTTTCTAATGCTATAATATTCATCCTTCTGGCTGTGGGCACTGTTGTGCCTGAGGGCACTTCCTGTACCCTCCTCTCCCTCCCTCACTCACTCCAGTGACGACGATCCTCTGGGAACGTAGTTGCTGTGACATCCTCCTTTTTTCTGCAATTTTGCAAGCTCCTGATGATGTGTTGATTGCAACACGAAAGGCATAGAGCTATCATTCTGCTCCCCCGTGGTTGTTTTGCATATATATATATATATATATATATATATATATATATATATATATATATATATATATATATATATATATATATACACATACACACACACACACACTATGGGCCCAGTCTTCTGGAACACCTGTATCACTGACCCAGTCTTTTGGGACACCTGGAGTATACCTGGAGAGAGTTCCGGGGGTTAACGCCCCCGCGGCCCGGTCTGTGACCAGGCCTCATGGTGGATTCTTGCCTGATCAACCAGGGTGTTACTGTTGGCCGCACGCAAATCGACGTACGAACCACAGCCTGGCTGGTCAGGTACTGACTTTAGTTGCTTGTCCAGTGCCTGCTTGAAGACAGCCAGGGGTCTATTGGTAATCCTCTTTATGTATGCTGGGAGGCAGTTGAACAGTCTTGGGCCCCTGACACTTATTGTGTTGTCTCTTACCGTGCTAGTGGCACCCCTGCTTTTCATTGGGGGGATTTTGTATAGTCTGCTGAGTCTTTTGCTTTCATAGGAAGTGATTTTCGTGTGCAAGTTTGGTACTAATCCCTCTATGATTTTCCAAGTGTATATGATCATGTATCTCTCCCACCTGCGTTCTAGGGAGTACAGGTTTAGGAACTTCAAGCGTTCCCAGTAATTGAAGTGTTTCACAGTTGTGTGTGCCGTGAAGGTTCTCTGTACATTTTCTAGGTCAGCAATGTCACCTGATTTGAAAGGTGCCGTTAGTGTGCAGCAACATTCCATCCTAGATAGAAAAAGCGACCTGAAGGGTGTCATCATGGGCTTGGCATCCCTAGTTTTGAAGGTTCTCATTATCCATCCTGTCATTTTTCTAGCAGATGTGATTGATAAAATGTTATGGTCTTTGAAGGTGAGATCTTCCGACATGATTACTCCTAGGTCTTTTACATTAGTTTTTCGCTCTATTGTGTGGTTGGAATTTGTTTTATACTCCGTTGTAGTTTTAATTTCCTCACGTTTTCCATATCGGAGTAATTGAAATTTATCATCATTAAATATCATATTGTTTTCTGCGGCCCATTTAGAGATTTAGTTGATGTCTGCCTGGAGTCTTGCGGTATCTTCAATGGAGGACACTGTCATGCAAATTCGGGGGTCATCTGCAAAAGAAGACACGGCACTGTGGCTAATATCCCTGTCTATGTCAAATATGAGGATGAGGAACAAGTTGGGAGTGAGTACTGTGCTTTTAGAAACAGAGCTTTTCACCATAGCCATCTCAGACCTTACTCTGTTTACTACTACTCTTTGTGTTCTATTTGATAGAAAATTATAGATCCATCTACCAACTTTTCCTGTTATTCCTTTATCACGTATTTTGTGTGCTAATACATCGTGGTCACACTTGTCAAAGGCTTTTGAAAAGTCTGTGTATATTACATCTGCATTTCGTTTGTCTTCTAGAGCATCCAGGACCTTGTCACAGTGATCCAGTAGCTGGGACAGACAGGAGTGACCTGCTCTAAACCCATGCTGCCCTGGATTGTGTAATTGATGGGTATCTAGATGGGTGGCGATCTTGCTTCTTAGAACCTTTTCAAATATTTTTATATGGGACGTTAGCGCTATCGGTCTGTAGTTCTTTGCTATTGCTTTACTGCCACCTTTGTGGAGTGGGGTTATGTCTGTTGTTTTTAGTAGCTCTGGAACGACACCTGTGTCCATGCTCCCTCTCAAAGGATGTTAAGGGCACGTGATAAGGGCTTCTTGCAATTCTTGATGATCAATGAGTTCCATGAGTCTTGGCCTGGGGCAGAGTGCATGGGCATGTCATTTATCGCCTTTTCGAAGTCATTTGGCGTCAGGATAATGTCCGATAGGTTTGCGTCTACCAAATTCTGTGGAACTCTCATAAAAAAATAATTTAGGTCTTCGACTCTCAGTCTGGTTAGCGGCTCGCTAAAAACTTAGTCATATTGGGACTTGAGTAGCTCACTCATTCCTTGCTGTCATATGTGTAGAACCGATCTTGTTTAAGTGGGGGCCCAATACTGGATGTTGTTCTCGACTTTGATTTGGCATAAGAAATACTTTGGGTTTCTTTCTATATCATTTATGGCTTTTAGTTCTTCCCGCGTTTCTTGACTCCTGTAAGATTCTTTTAGCTTTAGTTCGATGTTTGCTATTTCTCTGACCAGTGTCTCCCGACGTATTCCAGATATATTTGCCTCTTTCAGCCGTTCTATTATTCTTTGCCTTCGCCTGTATAATAATATGGGTTTAGATTTCCGGGATACCTTGTACTATGGGTTTAGACTTCTGGGATACCTTGTACTGTGAGTTCAGACTTCTGGGATACCCTGTAATATGGGTTCAGACTTTTGGGATACCTTGTACAATGGGTTCAGACTTCTGGGATACCCTGTACCATGGGTTCAAACTTCTGGGATACCTTGTACTGTGGGTTTAGACTTCTGGGATACCCTGTACTACGGGTTCAGATTTCTGGGATACTTTGTACTATGTGATCAGGCTTCTGGGATAGCCTGTACTATGGGTTAAGGCTTCTGGGATACCTTGTACCGTGTACTTATGATTCTCTAAAATCCATCTCATTTAATACTGGGTCATGCAATTTACTCTCTGGCCAAAAACAATCTGGATTTTTATAGCTTATATCATTATGAAGTTCTAAGATTTTTGACACCATCACCATCTATATTTCTATATATCTGTATAAGCAAGCACTCCTTCCTCCCTCTCTCCCTCATTTCTCTTTCTCTCTCTCTCTCTCTCTCTCTCTCTCTCTCTCTCTCTCTCTCTCTCTCTCTCTCTCTCTCTCTGCAATAAGAGTGAGCTAACAAGTTGTATTTCCAGACGCTAATTAGCACAACCTTTACAAGTTCATTTTTCTAGACTGCAACTGGGAATACCTCGGTGATATGCAGGTCCAGTAGACCTGGTACTAGTGACCTGCTGCTGATGACTTGGTGCTGCTGACCTGGTGCTTCTAACCTGGTGTTGCTATCTTTGTATTAAAATTTTTGTGCATTGATGCCCTTGTGTCATGATCTGGTGCTGCTGCCTGTGTCCGGACCTGGTGTTAATGATCTTCTGTTATGACCTCGTGCTGCTGTCCTTGTGTCATAACCTGAGGTTGCTGCTGTCCTTGTATCATGATTTGGTGCTGCTGTCCTTGTGTCATGACCTGGTGCTGTTGTCCTTGTGTCATGACCTGGTGCTGTTGTCCTTGTGTCATGACCTGGTGCTGTTGTCCTTGTGTCATGACCTGGTGCTGTTGTCCTTGTGTCGTGAACTGGAGCAGCTGGCCTTGTGACAGGACCTGTGATGCTGCCTGCAATTCATGACCTGGGGTGCTGCCTAAGTGTCATAACTTTTTCCTGATACTCATGTTTCACGACGTTGTGCTGCTGTTCTTGTGCCATGAGGCACAAAATTATATATATATATATATATATATATATATATATATATATATATATATATATATATATATATATATATATATATATATATATTTCGTGCCGAATATGTAAAATTAGTCAATTAATTAGCAAGAACTCGTTTAAAATTAAGTCCTTTCTAAAATTTTATCTTATACTTTTAAAAATATATTTTTTTAATTTATGTTAATGTAAAAAATAATATTTTTGTACCAAAAGTACCTTAGAAAACTTACCTAACCTAATTACAACAAGAGCAATTTAATTTAGCCTAATCCAACTAAATATATTTTATACACGTTTACAATAATTTAATAACAAACAATTCGATATATTTTTTTCGTTAGATTCATAATGATTTTTGCGAAATTATTGCATATAAAAACTTTCGCTTGCCCTTTTCTTCAAGAAGTGTGCTGGCCAAAATCACAAGTTTTACGTATTCGGGACGACACACACACACACACACACACACACACACACACACACACACACATTATATATATATATATATATATATATATATGATAGATAGATATATGTATATTATCCAATTAGTAGATACACAAATCAGTGAAACTCCTAGCTTGTAAGTACAAGACACATATCGTCTGACCAAGACATTGCTTTAAGAAACGTTTCCAGTTCCAGCAGTCCCAACTGTGCTCGGAAATATCGTATGGACACCAAAACTGGGAATTGTCTATATAACAGTCACTACAGGAAACCTAGGTTTAATGATAGTTCCTTGAACCTTACTCAGTCTATAGTTCACCAACACTGAACACTTGAAGTCGATCAAAAACTGCGTCAAAAAGCTATAAACACTAAGATACGTTGGAGGAAGAAAAGAAAATTGTACTGTGCATTTGTGCCAAGTTATTTGAGAGATCATAAGCGCAAAAAAATTATAAAGGCTCTGCGGTAACTTGCAGTGTGTGTAGGTCCTAATTTACCAATTGTAATTTTTAAATGGGTAGTATCTTTAGTGATTAGAATATATAAGTGCAAATATGCCGAGTTACTGACATAGTTGTTATACTTTTAAGTATCTGATTCTGTGAATAAGCTGTAGCTGTTCTTGTCTGGATTGTAAATAATTTGAAATAGTATAAAACTGAGAAAAATAAAAAAAATAGTGGAACCTCGTGCTTTCATGGTATTTTTAAAAATCGCGAATTTAGCGAGATCTTTAAATATATTTTCTTTTTGTTTTATTGCAAAACCGGTCACATACCCAGGAACAGTTTTATTTTCATCCTCCAAGATTTAGTTTAATAGCTTGAGAATGCCACATCTGGTTAACTTTAAATTCAACATGTAGATGAACTATAACAAGAGGAAAGTTTATGAAGCTAATAAAATGGGAAGGTGGAGTCTGGTCAGTTTTATAAAGCTACTAGCAGAATGGCCCAGTGCAGCCCAGGAATAGTTTGTGCCTCACAATTTAAGCTATAGATGTAAACAAGCTAGTGATTTATTTTACCTTAGTAGCTCTGATGGTTTCAAAAGTTTTCTTTCCTGCACCTGCCTTCTCAGGAGGCAGATGTGGGGGTCTCACACCTTGGCACCCACCTTGATAGAATGTGGGTGTGGGGGACTATGGGAGAGACTCATGCCCCTGCACATAGATTACTAGGAGCCAGATTTAGGGTTCTCATGCCCCCTCACCTGTGTACTTTATACTATTCCTTATGTATTGATACGAGAATACCTCTTTCAGATACCGCAGCAACATATATATTTATATATATTTATTGATAATTGTAATATTAAAAGGAATTTTTTTAATTAGGGTCAAACAAGGTCTGTGGAATGGAGAAGGTGGAAGTAATTAACGTAGCTTCACTCCGAGGGAGGAAGGGTAGCTCCATTTCTTTGCACCAAGAGCCCTCCATTAGCATAAAGGCACTCCCCACTGTAGGAAATAATAAGTGTAAATATCCTCATCTACATTTAATAATAATTTTTTCTTGGCAGAAGCAAAATTTAGCAAATTACAGAGGAAACTAAAGTCAATTTAAAAAACTTACGTCTGATCATATGTCATTATTATGAAAACTAGTGTGACGTACCCGCGCCTCTGTGAGGTGCGGGTACGTCACACGAGCCTCTGTGAGGTGCGGGTACGTCACACGAGCCTCTGTGAGGTGCGGGTACGTCACACGATATGATGGACAGTACAAAAATGTTTGTATCTCACACAAGCGCTGGTACGTAAGATGATCTGGGTGTAGTGATTAATTAACTCGAGTGGTCGTTGTGAAAATTACATTTTGGCAAGATTCATTAATGAAGGGAAGATATTCTCGTTGAAAACTGCAATTAGCCAAAGTAATGTTATCACCTACGCAGTTTTGAAATCACGAGGAGAGGTTCATGAGAGCATTATTTCAGGAAGAAAAACAACGAGGTGTTGCAAGAATTAAAATAAAAATGGAACGAAAAACTCGTATATTATTTTCAGTTATCAATATATGGCTTTTAATATGGAGATCTTCAGGTTAAAAAGAGAGGATGAAAGATGACGAGAAAGATGGATTTTAGTGGCTGACATCAATCAGTACTTAATTAGAAAGCCTCACGTCGAAGAGTGAAACATTGTCGCAATAAAACAGGGAAAACGTTTCACTCTGTTGTCTTTTCTTACCTACGAATAAGAAGAAAAACAACTCAAAAAAATTATTTATATTTAAAAACCCTGAACCATTTAGTCAGGCAGCACTTTTAAAATATTCCTCTTCTAATATTATCAAATTTAATATAATATGATCAATTAACTCTCGTATTGCATAGTAAGCAAAGTAAGAAAAATAAAGTATTTTTCACATTCTAGGATTCGTAATTTAATTCATTCTATATCAGCCGTGTCAGTAAATTTATACAAATGGGAAAATATCCCCTCTATTTATGCCGAAAGAGGGGCTGGTTTCTTAGCCCCGCAAGCACTCTGAGAAGCTACTGGCACCCCTTTCCAGAAAAGAATATACCTGCCTGAGGTACAAACCACTCAGAATGATGGACGAGGCGAAATGTGTTCACACAGATAAAAAATCTTGAATTTTTAAGGAATATTTATGTACACCAGCAATAACTGTGTACCCTGATCACAAAACCTCCTCCACTATAAACAACGAGCGTGTACTTAAAACTGTTTAACGGTGATGATGTCTCTTTTGATGCTGGTAATTACGCCTCCCTCATGTAATATTGAATTTAACAAAGTTTAATCTCATGTAGAATAACTAATATTTGATCTTTATTTCTGATTAGACTACGCAAATTTTGACTCACTGTCATGCGTTGGAACACAGCTTTGATATTTGCATGGTAAACTTCCGATTGCTTATGTGTATACAACCTGTTCTCTAGCTAGGATAGATTCACGCGAATTGTCCTTCTTGCATTTCTGCACCCTCAAAATGGACCTGAATTTTCAATATTCTGATAGGATTTGTTAAATTAGGTTTAGTACGGTTAAGTTTGATTAGCCTATTTTCACGTATTACTACAGAACAATTACCGAATTTATAAAGTAACTCTGGGCCTATGGCTGCATTTCAAGTGTATATTTTCTCAAGAATCGTAAAAAAATGGAGGATAAACTCTTATATGAAAAGTTGTTGTGTTATGATGAAATGCAAACTAATTTAACTAACATACTCATCTTGCAGGATAGTTGGTTATATGGTTATATCGGCTAGCCGGTGCTGACAAACTTAGGAGAGCGAGATATCCTCATCCAGCATAATTAGGATTAATTATGTCTTAACCTTAGACCCTGAAATGCTTTCTATAGATATGGTTGTGTAAATGAGATATTTATAAAACAGGAACAGTTTATTACCTGGAGTATACCTGGAGAGGGTTTCGAGGATCAACGCCCCCGCGATCCGGTCTCTGACCAGGCCTCATGATGGATCAGAGCCTGATCAACCAGGCTGTTACTGTTGTCCGCACGCAAACCGACGAACGAACCACAGCCTGGCTGGTCAGGTACTGGAAACATGTCGCTCACAGGAAGCTTATGTAATCCAATATGAGTGTGAGAGATTTGCAGTGTATTTAATATCAGAGATGTCAGGTGTGGAAAGCATCGGGTCAATGGTATGTCTGTCAGGTCACCTGAGAGACATACTAGTAACGTCTGACACGCTAATATTGGACTTCTGGACATCAGTGTAGGAAACGGTGACCAATGAAGAATCAAGGAGAAGTCTCTTATGTAATCGGTATTCTTAATTATGAGCGTGGCCTCTCCCCACTTCCTCAGACGGTCATATGGATAACCATGAAGTGGGAGGAAGCAGATCTCTTAATCAAGAACACAAATCTGAATATTAGTCGCCACCTTGATGCTCCAATGATCACTGTTTTCAGCACCTCATTCCAGAAATACAGTGTTATCATGTCAGACCTAATAGTCAGCTTGTTGACAGCCAGGCAAAACATTATGATCTGCTGACCTGACCTACATACACCATACCTGATTTCTCTGCTCCTATAGAGAATTAGATATTCCCGAAGAAGAACATATGAGAGAATACCTGATTTTTCTTGTATTTCTTTTTTCCGATTTTTTGTATTAATAACTCGAGAACGCCTCACCTAATCGACTTCAAATTTTCATCACCTGTCTACGGTAATGAGGCCTAAACTCTAATGTTCACTTACCCTATGACAAAAGTTATTGAACCCATTCACAGCATCAAAGAATGACTCGGATAACTTCCAGAATCTTCAGTGGCGAAGCTTCGAACGTCCATAAAAGGTGCCAAAATGTACGACGGTGGCAGAGAGTGAAATTCAAATGTGTAAGTGCAGAATTGACGACTTCATGTGCAAAATGGTGTGAAATTGTTATTCCCCTTAAATCGTATTAAATAAATTTCAGTTCACCTCTTTTGCTAGGCTTCAGTGTTTAATGGCCGATACATCTTAGGGCCTGGATAGTATCTGTTAAGATTCGTTTGCGTGCAGGAAAATTAGATTTAGTAAGATTAAAAAACTTGGAATCATTGGAATCCGTGCCATAACTGGAGATTGAGTCATCTGATCGGCTTCAAATTTTCACCACTGGTCTGGTTTCCTGATCACAAGGCTCACAGTGCCATTGGGTGTCATTAGTCTCACTTTGTCACTTTTTATTCAATAACTAATGAGTGCTTCTTCTGATTGGCTTCAAAATATTGTTGACGATTAATTCCATAATAATGATGTTAACCCACAGGTTTAGTCAGAATAGCTGCAAATTTTAAATCTTACTTAGTTAAAAACTTCTAATTGTTGGAATCGGATCAATTATCCGATAATGCCTTTTCTGATCTGCTTCAAACTTTTACCATTGGTGAACTTTACTAACACAGTTTGTCACACTTTTGGGCACCGTTAATTTCAATTTGCCAATTTTATTAAAGCAAATTGTTTCCCATGTAGTAACTAGTGAATGCCTTTTCCGATCAGTTTCAAACCCTAAATGCTGGTGTTTCTTAATAAGAAGCATTTTTGCATTAATTTCGAGCTGTTTGGGGGGGCAAATTGCCATTTTTATGGCATTATAACAATTGGTTTAAAAAAGAAAAATACAGGACTGCAGAGAATTTTAAATAGAAAGTAAATGTGAAAAGAAAACTAAGAAAATCCATGGATTTATGGCGTTTTTAAATTTGTCGAGAGGAAAGTTTCCTTTGTTTCGGAAAAAAATCAGCAATATTTTCCATTACTTTATCACAAACTTTCGTTTATTACTAGAGAACGCGTTAATCGATCGGCTACAAAATTTCAACGCTTGTGTAAGAACCTTGGACAAGATTCATGGGACTTCTTGCATGCGTGGCGCACTGTGCACAATGCTACATAACCCATTACCTTATTTTTGTTTCAGTATAATTACTGGAGAAATATTTTGCCTTATTGCGTTATTTTCCCCTCTGGCAATGGGCCCTTTGTCCAAGAAACTGGACTTGAATCGAATTTGAATACTTCGCATTTCCCAGGCGCTATATGACCCCTATGGGTTTAGCGCTTATTTCTGATTAAATATAACAATTTTGAAAGATATCATTCTTCAGTGGCAGATGTATCCTATAAAATGGATGGAACATTTTTTTGGGTTTAGACTGTGTAGGCAGAAATTTTGATGATTCTGCGCAATAACTGGAAAATGCATCTCTTGGTCGGCTTTAAACTTTTAGCACTGATGTGTTTTCCTCAAGGGAAACAATCTCTTGATGTTAGGTTTTGTAAGTTATCATATACCACTTTTATCAGTCAAACTGGTTTCTTTGAAATAGTTGGACAATGTCTCTTCTGATCAGAAATAAGTTGTTTTATGTGTCTATAAATTATGTATGCCCTGAAGACCATTAAACATTTGTATATTATATACACTAAGCTTACGCAAAGCTTTCTCTCTTTAAAACTGATTAGTCTTACTTAGAGGAAAGTCTGGACTGATTATAGCCTGCTTAAGTCGCATTTTTCTTATTTTTGGAATAAGAAAAATTTAAATACTGCTTTTCATATGATAATTTCTGAGATGCAACTTTTGAGAGACTAAAAGCTTAATGTGTTTGTGTTATTTTTTGGATATTGGTCTCGCTGAAAGCTTTGAATTAGATTTGGACCGTGTATGTCCTAATTTATTATTATTTGATTAGTTTCCGTATAATGACTTATGAATGCATCTTCTGATTCCCTTCAAATCTTCAACAGTAATTAATATTTAACTGCTTTATCAACTTATGTAGCACTCCGTATGATTTTAATTGCGTGCACGAGGCAAGAACCTAAAATTATGATAAACTCGTAACATCACTGGGTAGGCGCTCGGAGTATGTACTAGTGATGCTGTTTTTACCTTTCGTTAATCACACCGAAAATGTGTTTATCTGAAGCATAATACTATACGTTACTAATACGAATAATATATTCGTATTTACTGATTGCACAAACACTGACATCACTATAACTTAGGAGGGTTTGGTTAAATTAGAAACTCAAGAAATATGACTCTCTCCTCAAGACCATGCTAGAGAGTGTATTGAATCTTTCCCTCGAAGATGGACAGTGGTTGCAAGCCTCACTTCCAGTCAGGCTTGGGGAGGCTGGGAGTACGCAAATCATCCCAGATTGCCCTACCAGCTTTCTTATCCTCTTCCATAGCATCAAATGAGTTAATAAAACAAAATCTTCCAGACAACCTCAGTGATTCAGCAGGAATACAGGACCCTAGCTACACCAGTGCCATCACTGAATGGGAGACTCTTGCTGCACCAACACCAAAACCGATTGCAGAACTGTCTTAAGACCCTAAGACCCTCCGTATTGCAGTGGCTCTGCGCCTTGCTGAACCAATTCACACGGAATATACGTGTATATGCGGCGATGCTCAAGCCGACGAATATGGTCTACATGGTCTTAACTGTTCAAAAACCAAGGGCTGGCATGCAAGACACAATGAAGTCAACGACATCATAAAGAGAACCCTTGCTACTGCTGGATGCCCAGCCGAGAGAGAGCCCCAATCTCTAGCAGCCAACAATACCCACAACCCAGCAAACCGCCCCGACGGGATCTCCATCTATCCTTGGAAGAATGGCAAGCTCTTAGCATGGGACTATACCTGTGTCGACACTGGCTGACACCTACATTCATCACAGTGTCGAGCGACAAGGAGGAGCTGCTGACCACAGGGAGGAGTACAAGATTATCAAGTACATGGACATAAGCCAACAGTATCAATTTGTCCCAGTGGGATCAGAGACTTTGGGATCATGGGGAAAAAATGCCACACGTTTCCTCAAAGAACTGGGTTCCAGACTCATCGGCACAACCATGGACCCAAGGTCAGCCTCTTTTATGTTCCAGCGCCTCAGCGTGGCCATCCAGAGGGGAAATGCATGCTGCATACTGGGCTCGCGTCCGGATTCGGAGGAGCTGGAGGAGACTCATAATCTTTGATATATTGTACCAATGTATTCATGTTCATGTTTGTGTTTTCTGTCAATGTATTCTGTCTATTTATAAAGTACACACATAATATATATAGGGGGTTGTAGGAGAAGAAAATATTCAAACACCTCCGGGGAGAACCTTGAGTTTTCCCTGAGGTACGTTTAATTTCTTCTCTGAGGATGAGGTTCCCCAGTAAAGTTCTAGGGGTGGTACCTCCCTATATTATATAATATATATATATATATATATATATATATATATATATATATATATATATATATATATATATATATATATATATAATCTTGATTGATTGATAGATTATTGAGTTTGAAGAGTTATACTTCACAGCAGGTGGGAAAACATTTGCAGTTTCTTAGAATTGTTATTGAAGTAATGGTTTACTAAAAACGTTTAGATGAAAAATCAATAACCATCATCAGGAATTATTTCTTGAATTTGATATAGCAATGTGCAATTCAAAACATATAATATACAGTTTACAATTTACATAAATAATTAAATTAGCCTGGATTATCGATGTTGTTGTACTTTTGTCCTACTTGAAATAAGGTAGTTAATATATGAAGAGAATTACAATAATGTACAAAGAAAAATTATTAGAAATTTAATAAAGCCATAGTAAAACGTGAGAAAAATTTAAATTGAAAACGACCCACCAAGGAGAGCCTCTGTCCACCATTAAGTCCAGGCGTAGGTTTTCTGATATGTAAACTCTCTAGAATTCCAAATTCCAAAATATTCTCTGCTTTAGCTATAATTTTAAAATCACTTGACTCAATGGACTATTATGAGAATCAGAATGAATTTTGATGGCTGAGTGAGATGGTATGACGAAAGATGTAAGACTTGTGTGTGATAGACCCATAAATTCACACATTTGTCTAAACTTTCTGGAAAGTACTTCCTACACATTTAGTACTTGAATTAGAACAAGTAAACTGATAGATTATATTTGAGAAAAAAGGAATTCAGTTTGCAGTAATTTAGAACAGAGTTTCCTAATATTGTAACTCAGATGATTATTAAAAAAAAGAAATTTTGTTTAGTGGGCTTCCTTAGGCACTGCAACTAAATTAGTTTTGTTTGCGATTTTTTTTCCAGGAAGGACTTTTAATTTTTTTTTAAATACTTGCAGGTATACCTATTTTTTAAGAGAAAAGAAGTCCGTAAAATCTTAGCTTCACTGTTAAGCGTAAACCAAGTGCAACACAATGAGTAGCAACTATTTTTTTACGGCTTTCTCCTTAAATAAAGCTCGTATAAAGGACAGAAAGTATAGACCTAATCCTGTATAAGTGCGCTTATATTAAACTTTACTAAGGAAAGTAGCATTAAGAAATTAAAACTTATCATTATTTTCCTAATCCAGTCTGATTTCAATATTCATGAATTTGGAGTTTAAAAAATTCTTAAACAAGTCTATATGGAATACATACACAACCCGCACATATAAAAAAGAGAGGAGCTTACAACGACGTCGTAAGCTCCTCTCTTTTTATATGTGCGAGTTGTGTGTGTATTGTTCCAGTCACGGTATTGTGCCTTTTTTTGTTATCTATATGGAATGTTTTCCCGTCTTGGCTAAATTAATTTGTAAATTGTAAACTGTATATTGTATGTTATAAAACGAATATTCTATATTACCTATTGTTATTTTATGCTCCAGAAATGAATACTGATGATGATTGATTTTTCATCGAAACGTTGATCGTATTTCCTAAGAACCAGCAAGTCTTTCCCACCTGTTATGAAGTTCACACACACACACACACACACACACACACACACACACACACACACACACACACACACACACACACACACACACACACACACACACACACTGCTAAGATTACAAGGTGATCTGGACAGACAACAAGTCTGGTCCAACAAATGGCTCCTGGAGTTTAACCCCATAAGTCATGAAGATTGGGGAAGGTCAAAGAAGACCGCAGACGGAATATAGGTTAGGGGATCAAAAGCTCCAAACGTCACTTAAAGAAAAGGATCTTGGGGTAAGCATTATAACGAACATGTCCCCTGAGGCACACATCAATCAAATAACTGCTGCAGCATATGAGTGCTTGGTAAAAATTGAGAATAGCATTTCGACATCTGAGTAAAGTGTCATTCACGACATTGTACGCCGTGTACGTCAGGCCTATACTGGAGTACGCAGCACCAGTATAGCACCCACGCCTAATTAAACACGTCAAGAAATTGTAGAAAGTGCAAAAGTTTGCAACAAGATTAGTCTCGGAACTGAGGAGTATATCTTACAAGGAGAGGTTAAGGGAACTCAACCTGATGATACTAGAGGATACCTATATTATATATATATATATATATATATATATATATATATATATATATATATATATATATATATATATATATATATATATATATTAATAAGTATATAGGGAGGTACCACCTCTAGAACTTGCTGGAGACCCTCATCCTCAGAGAAGACAATAAACGTACCTCAGGGAAAACTCGAGGTTCTCCCCGGAGCTGTTAAAATATTTTCTTCTCCTACCACTCCCTATATATATTGAATGAGTGCTTTATTAATAGACAGAATACACTGGCAGAAAACACAAAACATGAACATGAATACATTGGTACAATATATCAAAGATTATGAATCTCTTCCAGTTCCTCCGAAGCCGGACGTGAGCCCAGTACGCAGCATGCATTTCCCCTATGGATGGCCACGCTGAGGCGCTGTAACATGAAAGTGGCTGCCCTTGGGTCCCTGGTGGTGTCGATGAGTCTGGAACCCAGTTCTTTAAGGAAACGTGTTGCATTTTTTTCCCCATGATCCCAAGGTCTCCGATCCCACTGGGACAAATTGATACTGTTGGCTTATGTCCCTGTACTTGCCGATCTTGTACTCCTCCCTATGGTCAGCAGCTCCTTCCTGTCGCCCGACACTGTGATGGATGTAGGTGTCAGCCAGTGTCGACACACAGGTATAGTCCCATGCTAAGATCTTGCCATTCTTCCAAGGATAGATGGTGATCCCGTCGGGGCGGCTTGCTGGGTTGTGGGTATTGTTGGCTGCTAGTGATCGAGGCTCTCTCTCGGCTGGGTATCCAGCTGTAGCTGAATATATGTATTTCTATCCAGCCAACTAAAGGTGACACTAATTATGTATATCATACTAAGTCATTTTGTAATTAAAAACAAAATATGACGATTTAACACCTAAACCGTTCAACATTTGTAAAGGTATGGCTTATGACGCTTTACATAGACCTGTGGACCACGGCTGTTCTCAACGGTTTTTTAAGTTATTCCTGGAATTAAATATAATACTAGATGTCATCTTACGAAGAAAGAAAACTCAAACCAAGTGGTTTTCATGCAGAAGTAGACTATTTTGAAAAAAAAAAATTACTTTTCCTATATGACAGAAACAGTGGTTCCCCTCACCGAGAACTCCCTCGACCAAGTTAGCAGCCATTTCAATAAACAGATAAAAACTTTACTTAAGGGAAATGAATTTATAACTCATTTATCAGCTAGACCAGAAACACTCCCATGTATGTATGGGATGAATAAAACCCATAAACCGGGGGTTTCCAACAATATCTATTATTAGTTGCATTGGGTCCGAATCATACAATTTTTCAAAATGGCTTGTCAAAATACTAACCCCAGTGTTGTGTAAAATCTCCGATGCTCATCTAAAAATATAGTGTTGATCTTATAGAGAAAATTCATAATCCGAATATGCCAAATAAGTTCATGTTGGTCAGCTTTGATGTCACTGCGTTGTTCATACGAGTCCCTGTACCTAATTAATTTAGAAAGGGATTGCAAGTCAATTATGGCGGATGTATGAACTGTAGTATTTGTACACGAATAATTGAAAATTCCCTTAACATAGCGTTAATGTCAGGAAGCTGACTGAAACGCAGCTTGATTGTGTTTCACTTGGTTATAAATTTTCAAGTTTGTAGGACATGTAATTGATACAGTGATCAAAGTTCAATTGTCGCAGAATATATAAGCTTAAGTAATTACACACGAGCAATGGACAATCCTCAAAACACAGCAGTAGTCATAGGAAGTTGTCAAAGGCACGGCAAAATAGTCTATTGCTCGTTTAATCAAAATGAAAGGAGAGTCGGCGAACCTTTGATGATTACTAACAGGTTATTTGCGTTATTGCCATTAACTACCAAGTTTACGAGGCTTATGAGCTTATCTTTCATTTTCATCTTCACCTTCAATAGTTTCTTTGAAAACTGGCAATTAAGGTCGCGGCCTGGCTGGGGTCTCTAGCTGCTGGCTTCGGTTTTTCCTGGCTGAGCTCTCTCTCGTAACTGACCTGCTTGGACTCTGCTGATTTCCACTCTTCACAAAGCAAGTTACAAAATAATATGGAAAAATAATAGCCAGCCCTAAGCTGCATCTAATCACCACATCTAGTTAAGTGTCATAAGAGATTGCGTTAAACAAGTGAATAACACACAAACACTGAAATTGTGTGTAAACCTTTGTATTAATAAATGAATCGAATGTGCTCGTTGTCAACTGAAACTTCCGAACATCCAGGAAGGTCCTAGAAATTTCTACTTCGTGTTGTGAGGAATCCCTTCCTTAAATACTGCCAACAGAATTCCTAAATATCACTTATTATGACTATTCCTTGGTATCCAGAATATTCTACAAAAAAACCTGAGTATTCCTGAATCATCTTTAGTATTCCGTATTCCTTATCACAGATTTTTTTTTCCTTAGTATTCCGATTATTTTATCACAGAATATCAGGAATGTTGAAGATATCTTTGTTATAATTAACCTTCTCTGCTCAACATAGACTTGTTTACACATCCTAGGTATTGTAACTATTCACCTGTGATTCTAGATATTCTAGGAACCCTGAATGTCTTCCGTCACTAGGACCCCCGTAGTGACAAACCCATTCCTGGGTTATCCTGGACGATTCGTATGTGTTGTTATATATGAAAGTTGCAATCACCTAAACTTGTGTGCCTGTGGTTGCAAATTGGCGATTGTAGCTAGTTCCAGGTGGTTACAATCCAACCGGGCTAGGCGGGGGATGTATCACCACTGACATCCTAATGATGGCAGACACAGGGGTTCCTAGAATTTTTCGAAATATACAAGCGCAGGTAACTGCAACTATCACACTAGGGGACTGCAACTTTCATGCATAAACCCATAAGAATCGCCCAGGGAAACCCAGGAATGTCAGGGTAAGTGACTTGTCACTAAGGGGGTGTTATTGACGGAAGACATACAGGGATCCTAGAATATCTAGAATCACAGGTAAATAGTAACATTACCTAGGATGTGTAAACAAGTCTCTGTATTGAGCAGGGAAGGTTAATATGATAGATCCTCAATATCCCTGATATTCAGTGATAAAATAATAGAAATACTAAGGAAAAAAATGTGATAAGGAATACGGAATACTGAGGAAAATTCAGGAATGCTCAGGATTTTATATAGAATATTCAGAATACCAAGGAATAGTCATGATACGTGATAATTAGGAATTCTCTGGGCAGTATTTAGGAATGTATGAAGGATTCCACTGAACATGAACAGGAAATTCATAGAACCTTCCTGGACGTACGGTACCTTAAGCTGGAAATGAGCAGATTCGATTCATTTATTATGATGGTTTATAAATAATTTCACTTGGTCAACGTAATCTCATATGACACTTAACTAGATGCAGCGAAAAATTCACGACGCTCTAACCGCGTCGTGAATTTTCGCTCACCATGAGACGGGCTAAAACAACACGGGTTCGATCCGTAACCTGCAACAAGTCGTATTTAATCAATAACAACACTGCGACTAACCGGGGGATCGAACCTGTGTTGTTTTAAACGTTTTCTCAGAGTAGTGAAGTGCGGGTCTGTCATAGGCCGCAGTTTCTCTCAGAGAAACTGCAGCCGATGACAGACTCGCACTGCACTACTCTGAGAATACTTCTTGCTTCAGTTGCTGCCTTGCAACATTGCATATCTTCTGGTGACGCACTGAGAAGTGTGAAAGTACTTGAACATATATATATATATATATATATATATATATATATATATATATATATATATATATATATATATATATATAAATGCTTTATTAATAGACAGTATACATTTATAGAAAACACAAACATGAATACAATGGTACAATATGTCAAAGATTATGTATCTCCTCCAGTTACTCCGCAGCCGGACGCGAGCCAAGTATGCAGCATGCGTTTCCCTCTGGATGGCCACGCTGAGGCGCTGGAACATGAACGTGGCTGCCCTTGGGTCCCTGGTGGTGTCGATGAGTCTGGAACCCAGTTCTTTAAGGAAACGTGTTGCATTTTTCCCCACGCTCCCAAGGTCTCTGATCCCACTGGGACAAATTTATACTGTTGGCTTATGTCCCTGTACTTGCCGATTTTGTACTCCTCTCTGTGGTCAGCAGCTCCTCCCTGTCGCCCGACACTGTGATGGATGTAGGTGTCAGCCAGTGTTGACACACAGGTATAATCCCATGCTAAGAGCTTGCCATTCTTCCAAGGATAGATGGTGATCCCGTCGGGGCGGTTTGCTGGGTTGTGGGCGTTGTTGGCTGCTAGTGATCGAGGCTCTCTCTCGGCTGGGCATCCAGCTGTAGCAAGGGTTCTCTTTATGATGTCGTTGACCTCATTGTGTCTTGCATGCCAACCCTTGGTTTTAGAACAGTTAAGACCATGTAGACCATATTGGTCGGCTTGCGCATCGCTGCAAATACACGTATATTCCGTGTGAATAGGGGCAGCAAGGCGCAGAGCCACTGCAATACGAAGGATCTTAGGGTCCAGGCGTGTTCCCATGGCCGAAATGGGAACTGTTTGGAGGAAGTCCCCAGAGTGATGTGCACTCACAGCTAGGAGACGGGCAGTCTCCCTGTCTGATGTGACGGCCCTGAGCATATTGGCAAGTATCTTTTCAGCGATGGGGCCGTCCCAGCTTGACTATTTGTAGGCCAGTTCTTCACTAGGTTTTGGTGTTGGAGCAGCAAGAGTCTCCCATTCAGTGATGGCACTGGTGTAGCTAGGGTCCTGTATTCCTGCTGAATCACTGAGGTTGTCTGGAAGAATTTGTTTTATTAGCTCATTTGATGCTATGGAAGAGGATAAGAAGGCTGGTAGGGCAATCTGGGAGGATTTGCGTACTCCCAGCCCCCAAAGTCTGACTGGAAGTGAGGCTTGCAACCACTGTCCATCATCGAGGGAAAGATTCAATACACTCTCTAGCATGGTCTTGAGGAGAGAGTCGTATTCCTCGAGTTTCGGGCTGTTGAAGGCTGGGGAGCATCTCAGGAAGTATGTAAGTTTTGGGATTGACAGGCACCTGGTGAGTAAGTAGAAGGCATCATGTGTATCGATGTCTTTCATCCTACCTTCCATCGTCCTGAGGTCGGAGATTTTTTTTTCCAGGACCAGATCGATGGCATTGGGCCCAAGAGGAGCACCAAGAAGAGTGCTGTTGGCTGGATCGATGGCTCGTGCCCTGGTAAAACAGCCCTAATCTCCTGGATCATCTGTGGATTGGTGGAAACTATCTCACATTTGGTGGGGTTTAAAGATAGGCCCAGGCTACCTACCATATCTTTAATTTTCCTGATGTCTTCTAGGAGAGATTGTGCAGTGCCAGCTAGGGTGCCATCATCCAAGAACCAGATATTGAGCTCACTGGACAATGCTTCTGTGACATCCTTGATGGCTAGACAGAATAGAAAGGGAGCAGAGGGTCCCCTGTTGCACACCCTCACACGAGTCAATTTCATGGTCCCCAAACAAAAGTTTAGAAGCCACACTGTAACACGATTCTATGAAAGGATAGAGGGAAGGAAAGTGCCTAGAAAATGCTTGGAGAGCAGCATCCCTTCTGACTGAGTTGAAAGCATTGGCAAAGTCCAATTTGATTAAAGCTTTTCATTGGACATGTTGTTGATGTATACTCGGGCTGCATGGGCAGCTGCTTCACAGCCTTGTTGAACACCAAAACCGAGCTGAGTTGGTTTTAACATTGAGGCAGCATCTTGACTCACCCTTCGTACTGCAGCCTTGGCAACTATATATATATATATATATATATATATATATATATATATATATATATATATATATATATATATATATATATATAATATATTTTCAAACAGGAGGAGGCTAAAATTAATACTTGAGCATCCATTGCCACGAGTATCCTCGCAACATGAAACAAGCCTAGTTCGGTAGGCTCATGTTGTTTGCATGATCGATGGCGAAATGAACAGGGTGACACGTACGTTGTGTTGTCTCTTGAAAAGGAACAATGTGTCGTGGGGTCGAACCCTGGTCTGCCGCAGTTTGGTAAATATATATATATATATATATATATATATATATATATATATATATATATATATATATATATATATATATATATATATAAAATCAGCGTGGCAATCCAGAGGGAAACGCATGCTGCATACTTGGCTCGCGTCCGGCTTCGGAGGAGCTGGAGGAGATTCATAATCTTTGATATATTGTACCATTGTATTCATCTTCATGTTTGTGTTTTCTGTCAATGTATTCTGTCTATTAATAAAGCATTCATATATTATATATAGGGGGTGGTAGGAGAAGAAAATATTCAAACAGCTCCGGGGAGAACCTCGAGTTTTCCCTGAGGTACGTTTATTGTCTTCTCTGAGGATGAGGGTCCCCAGCAAGTTCTAGAGGTGGTACCTCCCTTATATATATATATATATATATATATGTATGGTAAGTTCATAATGTGCTGATGTGAGATAGAAGAGTTTTAGATGTATTGTTTAGGATTGTCTTGTAGTTTGGCATTCAAACGAGAGAGATATGAGGATGTGTAACGTCGTCGTGGCTATTAATAACATGTCCACGGATGAGGTGATACGTGAGATGAGTGTGTAATTCTGTTGCACAAATGAGCCATGGCGGAACTAATTGGAATTTACCACACTTGTTATATTCAGATGATGCTATTTTTCTGGCGGTCTCAGAAGAGCTACTGAACACAATGGTGAGATTATTTGAGAATGAAGACATTTAAGCGCAGTTGGAAACCTAAAACAAGCAGTAATTCACAAAGTCAGGCGAACAAAAATACAAATAATATATATATATATATATATATATATATATATATATATATATATATATATATATATATATATATATATATATATATGCTAGGAATTCGCAAGAGCAGGCGAAATATTCACAAACACTGATCTCTGGCCGACGGAGACTCGACCCTACGAACCTTGTGACAGGAACGCAGTGCTTTACCGACCGTACCACACTGGACCAATACCTTGGCATCCACCTCACGCTAGACGTTGATCCAAGGCACCCAGCTTTCAGGCAGGTGGCTTACAGCTTTTCATCTCATCCCCTGCATGCATCGACACAACTAGAGATTTTTACAATGCTAGGAATTCGCAAGAGCAGGCGAAATATTCACAAACACTGATCTCTGGCCGCCGGAGACTCGACCCTACGAACCTTGTGACAGGAACGCAGTGCTTTACCGACCGTACCACACTGGACCAATACCTTGGCATCCAGCTCACGCATTGTAAAAATCTCTAGTTGTGTCGATGCATGCAGGGGATGAGATGAAAAGCTGTAAGCCACCTGCCTGAAAGCTGGGTGCCTTGGATCAACGTCTAGCGTGAGCTGGATGCCAAGGTATTGGTCCAGTGTGGTACGGTCGGTAAAGCACTGCGTTCCTGTCAAGGTTCGTAGGGTCGAGTCTCCGTCGGCCAGAGATCAGTGTTTATATATATATATAATGTTGCAGTTTTATAACTGTAGTAAACTTGGCAAGACTGATGGATAATATATAAAGTTTTCTTTTCGGGCCACCTCTGCCTTGGGTGGGAATCGGCCGACTGCTTTAATGCAATTTAATAAATAATATATATATATATATATATATATATATATATATATATATATATATATATATATATATATCCATGGGGAAGTGGAATAAGAATCTTTCCTCCGTAAGCCATGCGTGTTGTAAAAGTCAACTAAAATGCCGGGAACAATGGGCTAGTAACCCTTTTTCCTGTATAGCTTACTAAAAAGAAGAAGAAGAAAATCGTCAAAGTGGGATGTTTGAATGTGCGTGGATGTTGTGCGAATGATAAGAAAGAGATGATTGTAGATGTTATGAATGAAAAGAAGCTGGATGTCCTGGCTTTAAGTGAGACAAAGCTGAAGGGGTAGGAAGTTTCAGCGGGAGAAATAAATGGGATTAGATCAGGGTTTCAAATAGAGTTAGAGCTAAAGAAGGAGTGGCAATAATGTTGAATAATCAGTTATGGCAGGTAAAGAAGGAATATAAATGTATAAATTCAAGGATTATGTGGAGTAAAATAAAGGTTGGATGTGAAAAGTGGGTTATAGTAAGTGTTTATGCACCTGGAGAAGAGAGAAGTGTAGAGGAGAGAGAGAGATTTTGGGAAATGTTGAGTGAGTGTGTGGGGAGTTTTGAACCAAGTGAGAGAGTAATTGTGGTTGGGGATCTTAATGCTAAAGTGTGTAAAAATGTTGTGGATGGAGTAGTAGGTAAATTTGGGGTGCCAGGGGTAAATGTAAATGGGGAGCCATTAATTGAGCTATGTGTAGAAAGAGGTTTGGTAATAAGTAATACATATTTTATGAAAAAGAGGATAAATAAATATACAAGGTATGATATAGCACGTAAGGAAAGTAGTTTGTTGGATTATGTATTGGTGGATAAAAGGTTGATGAGTAGGCGTCAGGATGTACATGTTTATAGAGGGGCAACGGATATATCAGATCATTATTTGGTTGTAGCTACAGTTAGAGTAAAAGGTAGATGGGACAAAAAAAAAATGGCAACAACAAGTAAGAGAGAGGTAAAAGTGTATAAACTAAGGGAGGAGGAAGTTAGGGTGAGATATAAGCAACTATTGGCAGAAAGGTGGGCTAGTGCATGTAGGAGTAGTGGGGGGGTTGAAGAGAGTTGGGATAGTTTTAAAAATGCAGTATTAGAAAGTGGGGCAGAAGTTTGTGGCTATAGGAGGGTGGGTGCAGGAGGAAAGAGGAGTGAGTGGTGGAATGAAGAAGTAAAGGGTGTGATAAAAGAGAAAAAGGTAGCTTATGAGAGTTTTTACAAAACAGAAGTGTTAGTAGAAGAGCAGAGTATATGGAGAGTAAAAGAAAGGTGAAGAGAGTGGTGAGAGAGTGCAAAAGAAGAGCGGATGAAAGAATGGGAGAGGCTCTGTCAAGAAATTTTGCTGAAAACAAGAAAAAAATTTGGAGTGAGATAAACAAGGTAAGAAAGCCTAGGGAACGAATGGATTTGTCAGTTAAAAACAGAGTAGGGAGTTAGTAGATGGGGAGCTGGAGGTATTGGGTAGATGGCGGAATATTTTGAGGAACTTTTAAATGTCGATGAAAAGAGGGAGGCGATAATTTCATGTACTGGTCAGGGAGGTACAACATCGTTTAGGAGTGAAGAAGAGCAGGATGTGAGTGTGGGGGAGGTGCGTGAGGCATTACGTAGAATGAAAGGGGGTAAAGCAGCTGGAATTGACGGAATCATGACAGAAATGTTAAAAGCAGGGGGGGATATAGTGCTGGAGTGGTTGGTATTTTTGTTTAATAAATGTATGAAAGAGGGGAAGGTACCTAGGGATTGGCAGCGAGCATGTATAGTTCCTTTATATAAAGGGAAGGGGGGTAAAAGAGAGTGTAAAAATTATAGGGGAATAAGTTTACTGAGTATACCAGGTAAAGTGTATGGCAGGGTTATTATTGAAATAATTAGAGGTAAGACAGAGAGTAGTAGGATTGCAGATGAGCAAGGAGGCTTTAGAGTGGGTAGGGGATGTGTAGATCAAGTGTTTACAGTGAAGCATATATGTGAACAGTATTTAGATAAAGGTAGAGAAGTTTTTATTGCATTTATGGATTTAGAAAAGGCATATGATAGAGTGGATAGGGAGCAATGTGGCAAATGTTGCAAGTGTATGGAATAGGTAGTAAGTTACTGAAGGCTGTAAAGAGTTTTTATGAGGATAGTGAGGCTCAGGTTAGGGTGTGTAGGAGAGAGGGAGATTACTTTCCGGTAAAAGTAGGTCTTAGACAGGGATGTGTAATGTCACCATGGTTGTTTAATATATTTATAGATGGGGTTGTAAAAGAAGTAAATGCTAGGGTGTTGGGGAGAGGGGTGGGATTAAATTATGGAGAATTAAATGCAAAATGGGAGTTGACACAGTTACTTTTTGCTGATGATACTGTGCTTATGGGAGATTCTAAAGAAAAGTTGCAAAGGTTAGTGGACGAGTTTGGGAGAGTGTGTAAAGGTAGAAAGTTAAAAGTGACATAGATAAGAGTAAGGTGATGAAGGTATCAAACGATTTAAATAAAGAAAATTGGATATCACATTGGAGAGAGGGATTATGGAAGAAGTAAATGTTTTCAGATATTTGGGAGTTGACGTGTCAGCGGATGGGTTTATGAAGGATGAGGTTAACCATAGAATTGATGAAGGAAAAAAGGTGAGTGGTGCATTGAGGTATCTGTAGAGACAAAAACGTTATCCATGGAGGCAAAGAAGGGAATGTACGAAAGTATAGTGGTACCAACACTCTTATATGGGTGTGAAGCATGGGTTGCAAATGCTGCAGCGAGGAGGAGGCTGGAGGCAGTGGAGATGTCCTGTCTAAGGGCAATGTGTGGTGTAAATATTATGCAGAAAATTCGGAATGTGGAAATTAGGAGAAGGTGTGGAGTTACTAAAAGTATTTGTCAGAGGGCTGAAGAGGGGTTGTTGAGGTGGTTTGGTCATTTAGAGAGAATGGATCAAAGTAGAATGACTTGGAGAGCGTAAAACTCTGTAGGGGAAGGAAGGCGGGGTAGGGGTCGTCCTAGAAAAGGTTGGAGGGAGGGGGTAAAGGAGGTATTGTGGGCGAGGGCTTGGACTTCCAGCAAGCATGTGTGAGCGTGTTAGATAGGAGTGAATGGAGACGAATGGTTTTTGGGACATGACGATCTGTTGGAGTGTGAGCAGGGTAACATTTTGTGAAGGGATTCAGGGAAACCAGTTAATTGATTTAGTTGGACTTGAGTCCTGGAAATGGGAAGTACAATGCCTGCACTTTAAAGGAGGGGTCTGGGATAGTGACAGCTGGGAGGGACTATTCTCAGATGTCGTATCTGAGCTCCTCTGCAAAGACAGTGATTATGTATGAGTGTGGTGAAAGTGTTGAATGATGATGAAAGTATTTTCTTTTTGGGGATTTTCTTTCTTTTTGGGTCACCCTGCCTCGGTGGGAGACGGCCGACTTGTTGAAAAAAAAAAAAATATATATATATCGTGCCTAATAAAATGAGAAAATAAAATGAAATTGCACTTTTAAAAAAATTGCTGGTTGAATGATAATTTTTTTCATTGACAATGATGTAACAAACCTAACTTAGGAACATCACATTACCTAACGTAATTTCTTTTAGGAAATCTTACTAAATCTATCAGTTTAAATTTACTGAACATTATTTAAAACCAATAATTTATATTTTTCGTTATGTTGTGATTGACTTTAGCAGATTTATGTCATAAACAAAAATTTCCCTCTGCTTTATAGGGTATCCGATTTCTTCATTAACATCTCTGATACTTCTTCATCCATCATCATATTACGAGTGACTCAGCTTCCCCATTCCTGCCCAAGACTTCCTCAACGTGATCCACCTATATTTTAAGGGCAACTTGTACATAAAGCAACTGGAAAACGAAAGGTTAAAACTCCGCATCCCTAGGGAGGTAGGCATGGGTAAATGACGTTAATGACATCCTGGTTAGACCTTCAACAACGTAGACCCTCAACTCCTAGTGATAGATAACGTTTATGAACGCTATGATCTGCAACACGATGATGAACTATTCTTCACGTACTTCTAAACCGTTTGGTCCCTC
Organism: Cherax destructor; assembly: GCA_009830355.1. Taxonomy (NCBI): domain Eukaryota; kingdom Metazoa; phylum Arthropoda; class Malacostraca; order Decapoda; family Parastacidae; genus Cherax; species Cherax destructor. The sequence goes on along the minus strand of WNWK01004407.1, from coordinate 5,316 downwards.
AGGGACTAGTGATCTGGGACTGACCACCTCCAATCTAGGCTAAATGAATGATCTCAAAATTACATCTGTCTCCAGTGTTATATACGCCAGTATTCGACTGAAAAAACTTTTTGTGTAGGGAAAGCGTTTCTGCAATATACCCAAGTCTTGCACATAAGCCTTATTCATCAACTTGTTATTATATACCATTAATAATATGAGGCTCTAAATGTGTCTTATGTGTTATTTACAAATACAGCTGAGAAAATGAAAGGATATTCAGTTTAATAAAAATGAAAAATATGAATAACAGTAAATGAGAAGAAGCAGAAACTAAGAGTAAACCATTGTAAGAGATAATACATAACGGATGAATTCGAGAAAATAGGGAAACTGTGCAATATTAGGAAAATAAATGGAATACAAGGGTAAATGAATAAACATGAGAAACGTCAAGGTGTGGTTTCCACAGGTTAGAAACAAAAAAAAGGCACCGGTGGAAAATCGGCATTGTGAAAAGGGACGAATAAAGAAGGGTGGGTGGAAGAGGGTGAGTAACGCAGGGTATAAGAGTGACGAAAGAGTGTCCAGGGAAGGGGTTGCAAGGGGAAAAGCAAAAGGAGGGAGTAAGCGACTAAGGGAGAGTTTATTGAATCAGCGAGAGAGGCCTTTGTTGTCCGCGTCGGGTATTAACCGGCGCCTCTGATGCCGGTAATGGCCCGTACATCAAACTTCCTTAACTAACAAAAATGCAACATTCTGGTCCATAACCAAGGGTTCAGTCAGCTCTAAAGCCATCACGCGCCAGTAATCAACTCTGGCAGGTTCACTCGGAGGACGGTATAAAAGCCGAGTATCTCTGTGATGGCCGTCAGCTGGGGAACAGCGGGGCTAAATGAGGTGACAGCCATCAACAGTGTCCTTCTAACTATGCCTTTGCATAATGGATATTATTATACTGAACCGCTCTACGCAATTTCCCATTGAGAGGGGCGGTAGAGCTTGCTAAGCTGAAGGGCTTTTGAGTCAATGAACTGGAGCTATTCCCCTACCCTGCTTTTCATTCCCTGGATTAAACCTGGCTAAACAGCTAAGGGTAAAGACACAAGCAAACACTTAGTACATTTTAATAAGGAAATGTTTGCGTCACAGAATGTCTTCTCATTAAATGTCTTAAGTATTTGCTGCTTGTCTTTATCCAGATTACCTTGCAGTCCCCAGTCGCTGCATGGTCCTCACGTTCTTTGAGCTTCAAAATGATTATATATCATTATTATTATTATTAAGTAGTAATAATTGTTGTGGTAGTAGTAGTTACAATAGTTGTAAAATATGCAGTAGTGGTAGTAGTAGATTTAGATGGAAGCGCTAAATCCGAAGGGTTCATCTAGCACCTAGTGAATAGGAGGCAATCATGTTTTATCTAAGGAAGAGAACAGGTTCAATTCCGCTCATCAAGAGCCCCTCTGCGGCATCAAGGAGCCTCCATATAGGGGCCTGAACAAGACAAACATAAGCTTAGCGTACGCAAGCATTGTATTACTGTAACTTTGAATGTCATGGTAGATTATTCTCTGCTGAAAACTTGTTCTCTGAATACCAACAATGTAAAGAGAGGATACTTTTGAAAAGTTAACTTTGAATCCAAAAAGAGAAAACTTTTAAAAACTTAATTTTGACTACGAAGAACAGTCATTTCTGGAAAGTTAATTTTGATTTCGCCAAAGAAAGCACTTTTGAAAATGTTAAATGTGAAAATGGAAACACTTCTGTAATCATTATTTTGAAAAATTAATTTTAGATGTAGAGAAAGATCACTATTGAAAACTAAATGTCAGGAGAACAAATATTGCTGAAATTTTAAATTTGGATGCCAGGAAAACATTATTATAAATTAGACATGATTCGATCGCATAAGAATGGTATCACAGTTGACTTACCTAATATATCGCATGAGGTTGATATAACTGACTCCTTCCTTAATACTATATCGTGCGAGAATGGTATCACACTCTCCTTCCTTAATATATCGCATGAGGATGCTATCACACTCTCCTTCCTTAATATATCACATGAGGATGCTATCACACTCTCCTTCCTTAATATATCGCATGAGGATGCTATCACACTCTCCTTCCTTAATATATCGCATGAGGATGCTATCACACTCTCCTTCCTTAATATCTCTTTCTCTGCCACACATAGGGATCTTACCTCTCTCTTATAACGTTAAAAGGAAAACAGGGTACAGTACAGAATATACGTGTATATGCATCACTGCTGATACTACCAGAGAATTCAACACCAAACTAGTAAACTAGATGTGTGTTAATGGTTGTGGGATCCTAGAGATGTCTCGCACAAGCCCAGACCACACACATTTTTCAAAATATTTTCAGCAATCCAATCCAATTATTTATTAAAATTGGCACCTAAAGAGCTCAATTACAAATCGAACCATCTTCTAAGTGATAAATTGCATGAGATTTGAAAGTTTTAAGACGATTAGAAAATGCATTCTCAATTTATTGAACCGGTAATTACATAATATATACCGATATTTTTCAAACATTTTTCAGATTTTCAAATTATAATGATTGTGTTCAATATATGTGAGAATGCTTATTTTACAATGGGTATTAAATAACACAGAAATGTTAAATAGTAAATATCTTAATTTTGTGAAAAGATAATATCATTACTTATTACTGGGCCTGTTGTGTTAGTGGTTGTCAAAGGCACTTGTCGATAGTGTGTACTCACTTAGTTGTGGTTGCAGGGGTCGAGACTCAGCTCCTGGCCCCGCCTCCACTACATCACTTGCTATACTATTCCATTTCCTGACTACTCTATGACTGAAGAAATACTTCCTAACATCCCTTTGACTCATCTGAGTCTTCATCTTCCAATTGTGACCCCTTGTTTCTGGGTCCCCTCTCTGGAACATCCTGTATCTATCCACCTTGTCTATTCAACGCAGTATTTTGTATGTCGTTATCATGTCTCCCTAACCCTCCTGTCCACAAGTGTCGTCAGGCCGATTTCCCTTAGCCTTTCTTCGTAGGACATTTCCCTTAGCTCTGGAACTAACCTTGTTGCAAACCTTTGCACTTTCTCTAATTTCTTGACGTGCTTGACCAAGTGTGGGTTTTAAACTGGTGCTGCATACTCCAGTTTGGGCCTGACGTACACGGTGTACAGTGTCTTGAACGATTCCTTACTAAGGTATCGGAATGCTATTCTCAGGTTTGCCAGTCGCCCATATGCTGCAGCAGTTATCTCGTGTGCTTCAGGAGACGTGCTCGGTGTTATACTCACCCCAAGATCTTTCTCCTTGAGCGAGGTTTGCAGTCTTTGGCCACCTAGCCTATACTCTGTCTGCGGTCTTCTTTGCCCTTCCCCGATCTTCATGACTTTGCATTTGGCGGGGCTAAATTCGAGAAGCCAGATGCTGGACCAGATGTGTGTGTGTGTGTGTGTGTGTCACTGTGTATGTGTGTGTGTGTGTGTGTGTTAGTTACCATTTTTTTCCTAGGCACATGTCGATTAGACACTAGGCCTGTTTTTTTTTTAAACACATTGTGTTTGGTGTGTGAACGGACCACTTCGAAATGTTCGTGCACCATGCCGATTGAGGGCCCTCCGTGTGTGAAGCAGTGCTGAGATGATTTGGGGGTGTGTGTGTGAGGTGTATGTTGTGCTCACCTAGTTGTGGTTGCAGGGTCGATCCAAGCTCCTGGCCCCGCCTCTTCCTGCCGCAAACTGGGTCTCTCTCTCCTGCTCCATGAGCTTTATCATACCTCTCTTAAAACTATGTATGGCCTGCCTCCACTATATCTTCTAAACTATTCCACTTCCTGACTACTCTGTGGCTGAAGAAATCTTCCTAACATCCTTTGATTCATCTGAGTCTTCAACTTCCATTGTGTCCCCTGTTTTGTGTCCATCTCTGACATTCTGCTGTCCACTTGTCAATTCTCTCAGTATTTTTATGTCGTTATCATGTCTCCCTATTCTTTCCTCCAGTGTTGTCAGTCATTTCCTCAACCTTCCTCTAGGACAGACCCTGAGTCGGGGAAACTAACCTTGTTGCAAACCTTTGCACTTTCTCAGTTCTTTACATGCTTGACTAGGTGTGGGTTCCAACTGGTGCTGCATATTCTAGTATGGGCCTGACGTACACGGTGTACAGTGGTCCTGAACGATTCCTTGTTAAGGTCGGAATGCTAATCTTAGGTTTGCTAGTCGCCCATATGCTGCAGCAGTTATTGGTTGATGTGGCCTCCGGAGATGTGCTTGCGTTATACTCACCCCAAGGATCTTTCTCCTTGATTGAGGATTGTAGTCTTTGCCGCCTAGCTGTACTCGTCGCGGTCTTCTTTGCCCTTCTCCATCTTCATGACTTTGCATTTGGTGGGTTGAATTCAGGAGCCAGTTGCTGACCAGACTTCAGGCTGTCCAGATCTGTTTGAGTTCTCCCTTGGTCTTCTTCCGATGTAAATTCTCCTCATTAATTTCACATCATCTGCAAACAGGACACTTCTGAGTCTATCCATCCGTCATGTCGTTCACATATACCAGAAAACACTGGTCCTAGGACTGACCCCTGCGGACCCGCTCGTCACCGGCGCCACTGTGATACCTCCACGCACCATGACCCGTTGTTGCCTCCCCGCGAGGTATTCCCTGATCCAAATTAGTGCCCCTTCCTGTTACCATGCTTGTTCTTCCAACTTCTTTACTAATCTCTGTGAGAAACTGTGTCGAAAGGCCTTCTTCAATCCAAAGGAAAATCAATCAGCCCACCCTTCTCTCTTTGCCTTACCTCTGTTACTTTATCATAGAACTCTAGGAGGTTTGTTACAAAGGATTTGCCTTCCTGTCTGGTGTTTATTATCCTGTTCAGCTCGAGGTGCTCCACCATTCTTTTCCTGATGATTTTCTCCAGGACTTTGCACACTATATATGTAAGTGACACCGGTCTATAGTTTAGTGCCTCTTTTCTGTCTCCTTTTTTAAAGATGGGGACTACGTTGGCCTTCTTCCATACCTCAGGTATGGACATACATACATACCTCAGGTATGTATGTATGTATGTATGTATGTATGTATGTGTATGTGTGTGTGTGTGTGTGTGTTTAAAAAACTAACATGAATAACACATTTATCATACCTAAAACATTTAAAAGGAGAAAATGGTTTCAGGTGGCGCGTCTTGTGAGCTGTGCATCTGTGTTGTGACTTGTCCATTACTACTCGTTAAGTATTTATTTGCGCGAGTGAATTTTGTCATATTGCCAGGAGCGACCTTTCATTATGTGAGTTTTGTTACTAACA